>JABFPJ010002716.1:0-18506 GCA_022817425.1 Gryon sp. ZL-2020
GTGCGACTTGTGGAAAAAGTTGTCGATCATACGAGAGTGTGTGACATCACTCGCTTCGCTCGTGACGTCATATCACACTCTCGTGGAATCGCCAACTTTTCCCACTAGTTGCACAATATACTATATCTTTCATATGTTGGAAAATCAAATTAGACTCCAATGTCTTTGCATCAAGAATGTAATTTTATTTATACAACAATTTTATTGTCCAAAAAGGAAAAGCAGTTTAATCCTATCCTTAATCAGAGAAGCGTCTCTTGAATACCTCAAAACCTCTCAATTACAAGGAAATTAAATTGTTGAACAATTGCTTCTGTATGCCACTGAATAGCCATTCAACGCAAAAGGCAATAAAACGTTACAAAGGAATCGTTTCGAAAAAGAGGAAGTGTTCGGCATTCGTTGGAGGACGCAGGATGTGCGGAATCACATTGTATGTGTGATGCGCTATGCAACACCAAGCGCGCTGTGACGCATCTATGTTAATGTCTCGCTAAATTTAAATACGTAATATATCTGTATACAGTAGACAGATTATATGGGTCGACAGCGTATACATTTTTTCTTATATAATATGGGATAGCTAATCTGAAATTACTGAAAAAGTTTCATTTGACTGGAAAAAAAGTATTCTGAATTAAGATAATTGTTTTGTAACTTCTATCTAATTTAAAATAAGTTCAGTACAAAGTTAGTATGTAAAAAGAGTTTAAGGTAAGAGCAAATAAGCGGAAATAATGTATAATAATGGATAATAATGTAATCCTTGTAAGTATAAATAACATTAAGAGTATGGATAAATTATAAAATTATGAAACAAGAAAATATATCGTTTTTATCTATAATTCTATGATTATTAATAATATGATAGATAAATAAAAGATAGTACTGTTCATTGAAAATATGCAACAGTTAGGATTGGAAATATGTGCAATCCATAAGAGATTATATTAATCAAAAAACCAAGATTTTATATTGCATATACAAATTCAGTTGATAAAAAAATATCTTTGATTTGTTTAAAAACTAAAAAAACTTATAATTACAATAAAAATGTCTTTTTCGAACTAATAGAGGTAATAATTAAAGCAAATTAAAGCAATAAAGTGACATGGAAACTATTTTTATTAAGTTTTATTTTATTATAACTTTTAAAGAAAAGTATCCATATTTTTATTCGTAGAATTTTGGGTTAACAGTCGATTTAACCCACAGATACTTTTAGTTTACTTTGTAGTTTAAATTTGTGGTATAGTATTCTTCATAAATTTCCGTTGAATTAAAATGATTCCACTTAGGGATAAGCAATGTTAGTAAGTGGTGTCAGGCATTTTTGGTTATCTATAAATTCCGATTATTATTCTAATATGGTAATGGGTTTTCGTTTCGTAAAATTACAGGTTCTTTCACATATTTTTGCAACTCCGGATTCAATGATTTCACAACTATATCAAACTTCTACATTGTCATCGACAATCACTTTTAGTTCACAGTTCGCTCTGAAAATAGTATCTATTTTTAAATTTGCTTTTGAAGTAATAAAGCAAAGTGAATCTTCTTAAATCGAAATTTGATTAGAATAAACATAGCTAATTTCATAATCTTATAATGGCTTTATAATGAATGAAAAAACAATCTAGATGTAGGATTTTAATTCGCGTTTACAAATCTATAATTTAGCCGCTGGACTATACCGAAACTTTTACAAATGATAACTAAGTATTGACAACTACTTATAACTTCGATTATGTATGGTCAAGGTGTGGCTATGGTATGGTTACCAGGTCGGGGTCCGACGAGACCACCAACACTCTAAAAACAAGTGTTTTGAAACATTTTGTAGCAGCTTTTAAAACGTTTAGAAGTGTTTCCAAATGTTCACCTATCTTTTTATAATGGGAAACATTGCGCATGTTTCAAAATTGAAACACTAGTTTTTACAGTGCATGTGTCAACCAGATCAGACCCAGTTCCGGAATCATGATATGCCCGATTCGAATTCTACTAGGGCTAAAATATTTTTGAAATATATACGACATATATTTTTATATTTAAAAAATACTTAATAATATAATATAATTCACATTTAATATAATAATTATAATTAATATTTACAATCTTATTATTGTTAAATAATAAAATAAAATGGTAAACAAATTGTAATATATTGCGCAGCTTCCGACTATTCTTTGACTATTGGAAAAGAGGCAAAAAGTTGATACGAACCGTAACCTAGAAATCGTTAGTTTGATTCGTTTATCACGATGAATTGAATATCACGGATTCGTGTGGATCGATGTTTTACATTCAAAATGACAGATGAAATATCATCTTAAGTTCACGGTTCGTCAAATTTCAGATCGTATGACGGATCCGCGATTCTCACGATGAACCGATCTTACGCAATAACCTCGCGTTGTAAACGATAGCCTCTGATACTCCGGACTCTGCCATGTTAAATCAGTATTCGAATGTAATGCTACGTGCACATTTTCATTTCGTTATCCTAATGTTCCACATTGCATTGCATTGATTAAGAAGATATAAGATGTGCTGTTGAATACATTATTATTGATAAAAAAGGTTGTTTCTCAACAACCTCTTTTCTTCTACCTAATTTATATACAATATTTTTATACAAATTAAGTAGAAGAAAAAGATGTTTCAAGGAATTACTTTAAATGGCCAATGAATGTTAGATCAATACTGCAGTAACTTGAAATGTTTGACGTTGAGCGATATGATGGAATTCGTTTTTATTTCTCGAATTATTTTGTGTAATTCAATTTTATTATTATTAAGTTCTTGAAACGTTTATACAAATATTTTTTAAATAATTTTACTAATTTTTATGATTATGTTAACAAAGTAATGATTATTATTTATTAATTATGTAAAATGGACAAAGTAAAACCCATTGTACCTTTGAAAAAAATTAAATTTCTTAAACGTTAAGAAATGTCCAATGAAATATGCTTTATAACAGCAACTTTCTGCAGCTTCAGTTACACTTAATCAAAAAAAATCTGTTACACCATCAGGAGCTGCAATATAATAGCCGACCTTTTCACTATAACAATTATGAAATAAAAAATCACATTCATCGTTTGAAAGTCGTGATATATTACCCGAAATCGTAGCATCGAACATTAAACTCATTTAGTTATTTATTATTCAATTAAGAGTATAAAATAATTTATCGGTTCACTCATTGAACTTATATTCAGATTTATGAAAATAGTCTATTGTATTTTATGTCTCCATTTTACGAATATCGTTTAAAAAAATAAGAAGATAAGATTTTAATTTCACTTTTTACACAAATTAAAAATAAAAATGTAATTTCATAAATTTTTATTTTTCTTATATATTTTTGAGAATGCATATTTTGTTAAAAATAAAATCAACCTAACTATCAAAAATAGTAAGCATAAACTGAATAAAATCAATAATTAAATTTAATTAAACTAATTAATTAAAAAAAATAAAACTAAACTACTGAAATCGTTCAATTAATATTAATCATTCAAAAAATTAAGATAATCAATTTAATTAGAATGAAACTGATTACGTGGATACACCAGATTAAATAAATGGCAGAATTAACTGATATATATTATCCAATAGAATTCTTTCCTCGAATCATTGGTTTTGCATTACGATCTTTCCATATATAGATGACTAAAGACGCGCGCGTTTTTTGCATTTACATCCACTTTTACTTTCTGCATGTATGTCCATCCGATTTTAGCGTGCTGTTCGTTAAACAACATGTGGGAACAGATGACTTCATGCGTTATGCTAAATCGAAAGTCAAAGTAAATGAAATAACGAAAGCTACATTCTGGAATATTTATTTATATGATAGGACGAATGATAGGACATATCATTCGTCTCTTTCACTTATATGCGAATCATAATTTTTCATGACGAAGAATCATCGCGCAATAAACACTTAATCTTAACAATCCGCCCTTACAGATAAATATTATATACGTAAAATATATATTTAAGTATGTTTTTTTTGACGCTTTTTATATATAAAAAATATATAAAAATATATTTTATAAACAAAAATATTTTAAATATATATTGTATATACACTGAGGCAAAAAAACATCAAAATTTACTGATTTTTTAGGTTAATAATTGCTTACTTCATATTCAATAGTTTTCACATCCCTAGTAGAAAAAGCAGTCTGAATATTTAAATGTTCATTAAAATTTTCATTCTCGTCCCACAGAAACTGCGGGATTTGTGTGTAAGTTTAACGTAAATGTTGCGTTGTTTTGGCGGAAATGAAGTTGCGGGGCAAATAACCGACAATTTCCGTTATTTTTGTATAGTTTTTGACTCAGTGTATATTGGTTTGATAAAATATATTTTTCATTATTTATATATATATTTTTGAAATATATGTACAAAATATATCCAAAATATATATTTTTGTCCAAATTTTTGTTAGAAATATATTTTTAGCGTCAAAACTATATATTTATATATATTTTTGAAATATATTTTCGTACGTGTAGGTTCAGTTACCTGTTTTTATCGCTGACCTTTTTTAATTTATTTATTTAAATTAACTTGTTTTTATTAAAAAATGTTGTATCGCAATATTTCATTTTGGTATGAATGCATAATCCGCAAAATATGCGGTTCATGCGATAAGCTTTTACAATAAGGAATAAGACTTGACGTGACTGAAACGAAAGTAAATAGATTATCTTACCTTTTTGAATTATCTCGCAGGTTAAAATTTGTTGGACCAATATAAAGTGCAATGGAATTGTATAATTATTTATTGGCAATATGATTTCCGATAAAATATAGTGTGACAAATTTTGCCGACACGTGTTTGCAATGAACACGTGTTTAAACTTTCACTTGTTATGTTTCCTAGCAAGCAACAACATAAATGATGAAAGAGAAGTGGACACTTAAATACAATCCTCTATAAATGAAACGGTACACAATATAAAATGATTAATGATGTATGGAGTGTAATGAATTATGAATAACCTATGATAAATTATTGAAAAAAAGATCAATTCAACACGGTCAATAAGAAGTGTTTAATTAACATAATTGTATGTAATTGAATTATTTATAATTGTTTATGTCAACTACAAAGTTATGATTACATTTTCATCGTTTTATATTCATGATTTATAAGTAATTGATCAATATAGATTGATCAAATTTTGATTAAGTATCGATGAATTAAATGTTGATTCCCGTTGAAATCCATTAAATCAGTCACTTTGAATATCACTGATCAATAATAATCAATGCAAAATACATGTTATTAATTTGCTTTCAGCAGAAATTTGAATTGTTAATCTAGGTTCTAGCCCCTAACGGAAGAAAATATATTTCGAAATATATGCAAAAATATATGTGAATATGTGCGCATATATTTTCGGCAAAAAATTATATATTTAATATATATTTCAAATATATTTCTGAAATATATTTGTAAAATATATGCATAAATATATTTGCATATAAAAAAATATATTTGAAATATATTTTCAAATATATTTTAGCGGCAAAAAGTTATATATTTTAACATATATTTTGACTTATATTTTTTTCCGTACGGGGTATTATGTAAAGTTTATATTCTTACAATTTAATATTTTCGAATTTAATTATCATTTTATCATACTTTTGTGAATACTTTTTGTTTGATTAAACTTCAAAATCGATAGAAATTCATGATATAAAACTGACCATTTTTAAGATCCAGCATCTATCTATCGCAAAATCTCCGTTGAATGTTTTCTCTCTGCGATTTTTGTCTTGCATTTTTCATAAATTCGAATTCGCTGTAAAATTCCGTCAGGATTGCGAAGAATGCGTAAGTCCATTGAAAGGATTAATTTTTTAATCTTTTATTCGCCATTAATTTCCAACAAAATGGCGTATAAATAAAATTAGCAAAATACATAACAAAAAAGCAACAAAAACAAAAAAGATGAAAGAAAAAAAGTAAGCATCAATAGCGGTTTGTCTTTGTGGCACGATTACGTACAAAGTGCATTAACAAACCAATTAAGAGGTAAGCGGGCGTACGCATAATAATGCGCGCATCGCATCAATAACAGTAATGAGAGTATATGCGAGACGCGAGTTATCTCGCGCGTCCGTCGGCTCGGTCTGTCTGTCCGTCTGTGTTTGTCTTTTCCCACGCTCTCAAAGGAATGTCAGGCTTTCCTTTGCGGGGGAGGAATGAGGCGAAGGCGCGCGAAAAAATCACATCACGGATGATTACCCGGCGCCGCGATACGAGATGGATGACGATATCCAACAACGAATCGACCTTTCTCTCTGCTTCTTCAGACATGTAAAAAGAAGCAATCTATATATGGTGGAGATATAGCTAATTCATTGAGAGATGATCTGCGTTAAATGCTTCGATGATTGCTCTACGAGATATTTTCAATTAGATTGGGAAAGCTGCTGAGGGATGGTCAATTTCATGATTCATTTCATCATGTTTCACGATTTATATGCAACGCATAGATCGATGGTATTTCACGAAAAATAATCTGTACTACTGCTGGGTTTGTGATAAATCATTGATCGTATTTTAGATTCGGTTTATGTATCTGAAAAAATAGCAGGTGAATATATGCACTATGCCTTGTTAAATATGTTATACTTTTCTCGTTAACTGAAAATATGCTTGTAAATCATGAATTAATTGCTATATAGAGTATTGGACATTTTGTTATTAAAAGAATGATTCATTTTGCTATTTTATATTTGGAAAAATGCTGTACAGTATTGCACTTGACTACTTTTGTTATTATTAAAACCTTAATATTGTAATACTTGCTTATTTATTATTGATAAGTATTATTTATAAGTTTATTATTTATTGGGAAAACCTAACTAGGTAATTTGTAGGCAAGCGTTTCAAATTGATGTGGGTCCCACAAAAATTCTACATAGAGACAATTTTGGACCAAACTTGGAAAAAGTCCTAGTTGTAGCTAAGATCAAAATTCTACTAGGGTTGTGTAGAGTTCTAAAGTCAAATTGATCAAAGAATTTTGGATAGATGAAACGCAATTAAGCTTAATTCAAATGAATTCAAATAAAGTATCGTTAAAACTTAATTATACATCGCAAAAATGCTCAAAATTAAAATGTACAGTTAGCGAACAATTGCTATAATAAAGCACAATAATGTGATCCAAGAAATTAACACATTCGCACGTTATCCGGCAATCATAATTTAGCAAGTAATTAAAGTAGCAGCTATAGCAATACCAACGAACATATTTATCTGTGCCGTATAAGGGTGGGAAGGTATGAACTTTATGCCATGAATTAGTCGACGAAATTAGATATTCCACGAGAATCTGCACTGCACGGCATCTCGTCCCGCGACCTTTCTCCATAACTATTAGCACAGGCCCCAATGAAAATTAACACTATAGTTACATTCTGCAAATTACTATATTTTCATATGTCACTTTGAAACCTTTGAAACATTTGTCTTTGCAATTTTTCTAATACAAAATACCGTTTTAATGTCGACCACTTGCTGTTCGACTTTTTGCTTCGATAGTTTTATTAAACGTAAACGCAAATTGTTTGATGATGTGATTTTTTGAAAATGAATCGTTAATATTATATATTATTTAAAATCATACACATTTATAAATGCAAAATTGTTTAAAATTAATTATAAACCAGTTTGCGATATTGTAATTATATCAAACTTTTTTATAAAAATGTTTCCTTTCAAAATGATAAGAGTAATGAAAAGATTTGAAATAAAAAAGAGGTTAAACAAAAAATTAATTGCTGAATCTTCTAATACACCGCATGACGTCACGGGAAATTGATTTGCTATAAAAAAGTAAAAGTTTCGGGAACTGATTGCCATAGTAATTGAATTAAAATTATTGGAATTGCATTTTGAAGAATTTTATGACCGTGGAACGCGCAACTTTCTTTGATTGTAGATAATTTTCACTTTTCGAAATTCAACCAGGAAGATTATTTTTATGCATTTTTAAGCGACCGTTTCAAAATTAATTAAATTTAATTTGTTTATACACATATTATTCTTGGCACGTACAAAGTTTACTTCACTTTTCGACTAACAGTAAAAAGTTATGCATACAAAATTATTTAAAAAGTGAAAAGAAATACTTTTTTGTTTTATTTTTTTTTTTAATTTTCAGTTATACTTTTTGTTATAAATAAAAAATTGAAATCAATCGAAATTGATTTGTCAAAGTTAAAAAGCAGTTATAAATCAGTGAGCTTACTAAAAAAAGTTGTTGCCTTGGATAGAAAATTTCTGGTTCAAATACAGTGGAGTTTAATGTATGAGCATCAAGAATCCACTTGTGACAGCGACTAAGAAATTGCTGAATGAAATTATTGGAGCGAGCAGCTTGCCAGCAGACAAATAGTCTGTTTGGCTGGAAAAAGTCATATATTTTATCGAGCAGAGTACTTTGTGAATGTATAAAAGTGTGCGTTATAAATTCGTTACGTTTTTTTTCTACACGGTCAAACAATCAGTTAGAATAGTTTATAAAAAGTGTGCCTCGACTAGCAAGTAGTTTGCTATTTGGCAATTAGATAATTGAAAGATAATTGACGCGGTTGAGAATAATGACTAAGTTTTACGCCAAAATTCCTTTCATTAATTTTGCAACGGAATGAAATGAATGACCTTTTTATTTTCGTATCAAACTATTATATTTGTTACAAAGTGTATAACTTGTTTGAATTCTCATATATATTATGATGAAATAATGTTACAAAAATAAAGAAATTATTTTCACCACATTTTGAGTAATTTTTACATTTTGATCATTACGATGAAAATACAGTAAATTGACAGACTTTTTTTTAATTAGAAATTAAGAATTTTAGTCATTTTTACTCTGACCTTATGAAGGAACAAACCTATACTCAGAATTTGTTGTAGAAAAAAACATTCAAGAAAGCTCCAACTCACCTGCAACAAAAATAAAATGACAAATAATAATTAGCAAGTCATTTAAGATAAAATATTAATATCTTAAGTTAATAATCAAAATTTGTATGATTAGAAGAAAGTTAAATAATAGGTTAATATAGTAAGTAAAATTCAGAAATAAACCATAATTACAATAAATTTTTATTACTGCACTTCTTTTCTCTAATTAGCAAATATGCATTCATTTTTTGACTTAAAAAACATTAATTTGTTTGTTTATTTTTGCAATAATTATTTTCTAGTAGTTAATTATTGCACAAATAAGGTAGAATTACGTTCATTAAGGAAGGAATATTTCTGATTATACAAAGGTAATAAATAAAAAAAAATATAATAATTTAAAAATACAAATTAAATTCGAAAAATATTATCATTTTGGTCAATACTATATATTAATATAATTTATATATTAATTTTTAACACAATTTTTTTAACACAAGTGAAAACATTTTTTCTTTATAATTGAATTTTTGCTGACACATAATTCTACGTATATTTCGAATTTTGCAAGTCAAATATCTGTTCCACTTTTCATACGACTTAATGTACATTTGATTTGACGATATATTCATACAATTTGTTCCCAGCATCTTCTCCAATTTTACTCAAGTTAAAACAAATCTCAGCTCCCCACCCACTTTCACTCATTTTCATTGAATACATTAAATGTCACAATTCGCATAAATTTTACGACTGATTGTTATCAATTTATTATGTCCATTAACGATACATAAAATGCTATATTTTTTAATATGAACAATCACACCACGTGAAAAGCTATAATTATTTTATTCATTGGCTTTTGTGCAAAATCCATTCGGTAGAAATGTAAAAAGTCGCTAAGACGATGCAAACGCGCTTGCTTTCTTTTCGCGTTCGCACGTATTGTAATTTCGAGAAAAGCGTCCGAAAATAATGATGTGGAAGGTATTATATATACCGAGGCAAATTTGCAGCATATATACATATATAACATGTGTGTCTTCTCTAATAAACGAAAACGACGACGTATCATATTGTGTCCACAAAGCTTTCACTTGGTTTCCTCGCTTTTCTTGGGAAATTGCACATCCGGACAAGTCCGTACCGGAGACAGCGTAAAAAATCAGATAAGTCGACACCAAACAACGGCCCATTGTTTTGCCAAGCAAATTGCGCGACTTGATAATTAAAATCAACTTGTCCGCGCGACTGATCGCGATATAACAGTTTGCCTTTCTTTGTGCGTCATTTTATGCGAAATTGTTCATTATTTTCATCAATTTAATATACGGATACAATTACTATCGGCGGGTATATATTTCATTTATTCGACGAAATGATAAGAAAACCTACTGTGCGACTATTCGCAAGAACAAAAAAAAACTAACAAACGTTTATGTTACAGTAAACAATCCTGAGAAAACAACTTTGAAAAGTGATATGATAGTTGTTGTTACTGTAGGTTATTATCGGATTAATTACGTGATAATGATCAAAAAATGATTATCACATCAAAATGATTATGATCTTATGTCAGTATTACCGATAATATTACTAATATTTTGTGCTAACGTTATAACTTGGAAGTATGAAAGAGGATGCTGGGCTCGTAACTTGAGATAAAATTATTTTGAGATATTAATTTGTTGAAGTATTTTTTAAAATTTATCTTCAAGGATCAAGAATACTATAAAATACTATACAAATTAAATTTTAATAGATCATATACCGTGTATTAATCATTAAATAGAATACATTAGATTTGAATAGATACTAAATTGACTGAACAAATTACAATGATAAAATGAAGAATATGTTATTATTAGCAATATAATGTTTATTGGCTTTTCTTACTTTATACAAAAATGAATGTGAGAACGAGTCAAAAAAGTGCAATAAACAATTTGAAATATTGCTTGCAGCAGTAAAAAAATGAAAGCAAAATCCTAATAGAATACTTTCTAATGGGACATAATAAACTAAGTGTGCACATATTGTCCGCGAGCGACATTGGATTTGTAGCAAAATCGGAATGTGAGCACATTTGCAACACACACGAAATAGTGCTTTTACGACAGAGTTACGTCCATCACACTTTGAGTTATGTAATTAAAATGTTGATGGCTCCGAGGCGGATCTCGCAAATTCGCCTACGATTCCATTATATAAATGAAAACCGCGCAAGAGTCAGTGAACCAATGTACGAACGTCGGCAGTTGTATTGAACATGCAATGTGTTGTCGAAATTACACCAAGAAAACAAACGAACAAAAAGCAGCATCAACGACAACGTTTCGTTCAGCTCGGTCGTGTTTTCTAAATGTAATTATCGATAATCGCCGTTGTATTGCTCACAATTAGACGCGAAAACATTTTTTTTTCAACTTATGTAATTGTCTTTGTTGGTTTAATGGATTACATTTACGAGCGATTTTTACAATGATTCGGTAGGTGATAAAACCGAATGATGAAATGAATGTTTCGCGAGGTTTTACATAAGAAACCTTATATGGGACTTTATATAGAATAAATATATATGCAATGTGGAAATAGAGAAAGATAAAGATTATTCTACCGAAATGAACAATTAGAGATTCTGTTCATTTTACATGCGGATGATCTTCATGATCAGATGTGCAAAATTACATGTTTTTATGCAAATTAACAATTTGGAAAATGAAATTTCATTTTATAACTGTTACATCAACTTATTTCAATAATATTTTTTACACGCATCAAAAAGTATATTGAAAAAGTAATTAAAAAAAACTTGTTTTATATGATTTTTTAAAAATAAATTAAAAAATACAAATCATTTTTTGTTCATAATTTAGCGAAAGAATTCTACTTGGATTTTACCTGACCTAAGTAGCTATTCAAAAGACTGGTTTTGAACAAAATGGATTAATGGAAAATATAGAACAATGAGACCGCGCGATCTTAACATTCTTTCTACGTTTTAAGTCTCGGCACTTTTTTGTCGAGACACCCTTCCCCGACAACAAATATCCGCTAACACTGCTCTCTCGGTTTTACGACAAACTTCGGTCGCCAGTTTTGAAGAACGAAGAAAACAAGATTTCATGCTTATTTATTTTTTCGTAGCAAAATTTCCAATAGGGATGTCACGCCTTAATTGTTATTTAGGCTAAAGAATAAGTAGTTAAGCATTTTATCTAAACTTTACCTAATACAAGTTTTATTATTTGATATTAAAACCTTTTATTACTATATTGTTTTTGCTTTGTTATTATTGCAAAAAATTGTTTTATGTGAAATGTATTATTATTTAAATAGACTTCCTAATTTTTACGACGCTGATTGAAAAAAATCTAGAAAAAATTAATATATTACGAATAAATAAACAAATGTTTATAATCAATAACCTGTTTTTTTTAACCTAATTATTCTTGACTAAACTACAAAATGCAACAAAAAATTTCTGTTTACCATAAAGCTGCCAAATTAAGTAACTTAAAGAAAAAAGAACTTTCAAATATTGTCAAGCAATTCTTTTACGTCTCGCATCTGCAAACTTATCGATTGTCAAGCAGAACGGATTTGTTTTTGAAAAGACACGAACAAGGATGTCGTGTTATGATGGCACATTCTTTTCGGACCAAAATTAGCAGAAATTTATGCTAAGCAGGTTCTGAGTCATTGCTGAAGATTGCGAATCAGTAAAAAGGATTGCAAAATCTCGTCAGTTTTGCGATTTTTTTGAGATTTCTCTAATATTAAAAAGCCGAGTTCTTTAAAATTCAAATTCACAAAAACGTTTGTGTATAATCTTATACTAGAATCTTTTAAAATAAATGAATTTTTTTCTGAACGAAAAAAGAAATACATTCATTTAAAAAATTAAGATTAAACATTTGAAACAACTAAAATTAAACAATTTTTTAAATATATAATTTGTAAAAAATATATTCCAAATATATTGTCAGTATATGAACAATATATTTGCAAAATATTTTTTGTTTTGCCAGGATACTAAAGCTAAATTAAATAATGAATAATAAGTAAAACGTAAAAAGTTTTTAAATGACTCGATTTCGGTACAGTATATTTTCATACTTTTTAAATGAAATATTTTATTGTTGAATATATGAATTGCAGTGAAAAAAAGGATCAGAAATACAAATTACTTCCTCTTCTGCGGGCCGTCATAAAACGAGCAAATTTGAAGCAAACAGAATGGTTGTTGATTTTTTGTTTATGAATGCCGAGATACGAGCATCACGCACGCCACAACTGTAAGGGTTAATGTTCCGCGTTTGATCCGCTTCAGTAGTTTGTCGATCGTATAGCGAAGAGAGGTAAATGTGTGAGGCGCAATCTACGCGCATCCAACATTGATTATGTATGCGTGAATGGAATGAATATACATGTGACACCAACCGCGCATGTATATATATAACGTCGAGTTGCGGGGCTTTCTGGCCTTTTTTTTTCTTTTTTTTTTCTTCCAACACATTCATTTCCGACTTTCATGAAACAAACATTCCGATTTAAATCATTTACGTTCGAGCCATCTTTCAAGCTTTTTACACAAATTTATACACTTCGATCATTTTTATTATATTGCATTCATTTGGATGTATGTATTGATATAAACTATTGCACAAGAAGATGATTTCAAAAATAGTATGCAAGTTTTAATGAAAATATCGGGTTTATCGTATATAGTAAATTTATACGATAATCAGATGATATGTTTCTGATTTTACCGTTCATTTCAGCAGGATATTTGATTGTAATGAAAGAACTGTTACATTTACTGTCGTAAGATGGTAAACATAATCAAATTATCTGAACAAGTTTTGCATTACTCATGTTTAAAAATTATTAATTTTCTTCAATATCTTAATTGAATACCATATTTATTTTATAAGTAATTTAATTGGAAAATAAATTTAATCGAAAGACGTTTAATAATTTTTATTTAAATATAACTAATGTTAAATTGCAAACTAATATAAAAAAGTCGCATTTTTACAGAATATCGAAATAATCACTTTTATTCAACCTTTCTCGATAAACTTTTTCTTCACATATATCCGATACTATATCACATTACTTTTCATCTTCATAAAAAAGACAATTTATCAACTACTTTTTATTCGCAAAAAAATAGCCAAATGTCGAAAAATGAAATACAAACAAATAATACATAATAATTTATCGGACACAAAAAAATGATGTCTTATACTATAATCTTACATTCATTGGTTGCAATCGTGAAACAATCGTGAATATATATTTTTTACGCTTCTCTATTAACATAATTTATATTCCCACCAAGAGACACAATGACTGAAACGTGATCATTATTTGATCCCCAGTTGAAATAAAATTGTCCAAGAATGCTCTACCGAATTGGACCACATGATTCATTGCGAAACATCACATTCAAAGTATAATTTATTCGCAAGCTGAGTATGCACATTCATAATCAACCGGCATTTTTATCTCGACAATTCGAAGCTTGGTATATTCAAACATTTAACAAATTACGTCCACTCGTTTCTACGACATCGCAATCTCCAATCGCGTGAAAATTACGCAAAGATAGAATAAAACAATTAAAAAAAAGGAAGAAGAAGAAAAAAGAGACGAAAGGAAGCAAAAGCAAAAATCGCACGAAATAATTGCGCGCGCGCAGGATTCGCCTTTGAGAGAAATTCCCCGACTAATGCGATGAATTAATTTTACGAGCGCGGTTAACAGTGGCTCGTAAAAACGTTTAATACACTCGCAAAAGCCACATTAATAAAATTCGTCCCCCTTTGACCGTCTCGTTTAATTATTTCACCTATCGAAAATAAAAATCGCTTTATTTTCTCATTTGTATCTGCAACATTGCAGTGTAATGATCAAAATAAAATTTAAGTTCAAAGTTGCTTTTCGTTTGCATTTATTTCGGATTATTTAAATTTTATTACATTATCAACATTAATAAACATAAAGTAATTTAGCCGTAATACAGTCGTAATGTAAAATTAGCATGTTATTGTAAAATTGTTTTTGAACAATGTATTACACGAAAAATAAACATATTAAGTTTTAAGAAAAATTAGTAGAATTTTAATAATTTTTACTGAAAAGCTTTAGTAATCGTGATGTATGCTAATGATTTTTAAATAAATAATATATCAAAATAAGATAAAACATAATATAAAGATAAAATATATTAGATTATAATATAAAATAAAATAATAATAATATATATAAACATTTTTGCAAAAATTTGCATTTCAATTGATTTTTAGTATAGCATTTAGGCATTTTTCATACAGTTCCAGGATACATCACGTTCACTAAACTACTGTAGTATAATTGGTTGAATGTTCTTAAATGTTGTCCTACTTCTTTATTTTTAGTGTATTTTAATACAAGTTTTTAATGAAATTGAATTTTTTTTAATATGATTCTATGAAAAAAGTACATTTTCAAAGATTTAAAAGATATTTTATTTATAAACTCTTTGAAGGTTCTTATAATGTCGAACCTTTAAGTATCAGGGGCATCCATTGTTACCAGTGAAAGCCAGCAAAGGAAACATTGCAATTGCAATATGTATTGCATTAGTATTACATTACTAATCTAACAGTTGCTATGAAGGATTTCGTCGAAATTCAATTTTAATTATAAGTGAATTAATAATTGCTTTTTTAGTTAGTAGAAAAGCAACTTTTCTTTACTAAAATATTGCTATTAAATTTTTATTTTTTGACTTATTATTTTATCTAATTATTTTTATTTATTTTTAGGTAGAAATTGCTTTCAAGTTCACGAATATAACAATTTCTTCGGAAATGTAAACATTTTGCTGATTTGACGAAAAACTTATTTAGATTTTACCAACATATGTTTGTTAACTTTATCCAATCTTTATATTTTCTTTCAAGATCAACTGCATTTTTTATTTATATTTAAAGATTAACATTATATCCCGCGATTTTTCACTGAAACCTTGAAATCTCAAAATAAGAATAAATTATTTCATCAGATATTTTTAAAGATAATTTAACACATAGCTTTTTTTCTTCGTACACGCCATTACAGAATTCATTAAACGTACAATCAGAAATAGCATTTTTCAAACAATCAATTTTTCTCAGCATAAACTATAATTATTTAAGTTGTGGTAGGAACTTCCTGTGAAAACGTCTTATTCGTAAGTTCGTCGAGATTGGCGATTATATCGTTCGCGCGCGAATCTTCTTATCGTGCGATGAAATGATTAGCCACTTGCGATGACCGGATTCCGACGAAACACAAAGGCGCTAATTCTTCAACCTCGTGCATTCATTTCCCAGCGAAGTCAGGCTTACAAATACTTATTAATCATCGCGAATGAAATTACAGTGATTTGCATATAGAAATACAATAAGGTGAAGAGCCCAAAAAGTGGGACAAGTAAACGCGAATCGCAAAACTTTCTGTTCATTAATTAATAAACTATCATTATTATTACACGGATATCCCAATAAGAAATTGTTACAAAGCGGAAGTGTGGCCTGGCCAGGAATCCATGCCTGTATATGAAGTCCTGGCCAGAAATCCAAGCATGGAAACAGGTATGTGCGTCACAGCTGATATATACCGAGCCCTGATAAGGAAACCCGTTCATTGCAGCATGGGATCATGTCGGGTTTTGATTGAGGCCCGACAGGGTAATCTTCTATTTAAAAAAAAAAAGAAATTTTGTATAAGATTTGAACGATTGTTCTTTAAATCCTTAGCCGTATGGCTTAGCTACTACCGTAAAACTTGAATCTTTTACCACCCATGTGTTGCTCATGACATGGCAGCCAGCCTTGGCCCTGATCAGATTTTGGAACGGAATGCCATTATATAGAATTACCGAAAACAAGGTTTGGTGTTGCATCCATGCTGTATACCCGATGAGAAAATCAATTTACAAAATGGGTATCCATTTTATAGCCCAACAAGGCCCCGGCATGGTAAGCCATTTTGAAGAAAGTCAAAAATGGAATACAGGTCAGGCCCTAGGCAATACCGAGTGTGACGCACTGTATCAGTGCCAAACTTGGAAAAAGATAGTGCTTTAGCCAGAGTCCATGCAAGGAAGAATATTGATAAAGGATTCCTGGTTAAAACCTGGCCAAGGACAGGTTTCTGACATGGCATGCCCGGTTGAATTTCTCCTTGGGATAAAAAGCGACGAAAAGAATGTAATAGGTGGCAGTTGAATGCACGCGCCGTTCGCTTTTCTACGCTTTTCTCATGTACCAAGTGGATAGTAGTCCACATCGTGTTTACTATTTGCACACTGGCATAATAAATCAACCGGGTTCATCACGCCAAGAAGCAACGCCGAGATTCGAAAGAGAGAAAAGGAAGATGCAGTTGAAGCTGACTCTCGCCAACATTGTTCCGTCCTTTTCGCGTTGCGATTTTATTTATGCTTTATGGAACAGCGTTGCCGTTACACAACACAATTGGTACCCGTACTGTTATTCCCGCGCGTTTTCGTGCTTGTTTCGCGTGTCAAACGGTGAAGCGACATACGAATCATACGGAAGCTTTGGTCTATGATTTGTGCATCTTTTCAATTTTCTTTTTTTCGTTAGAACAATTACAACAAACATATGTTTTTGGCTTTTTTTCGCCTATGTGCCAATTTATTCCTTTTATGTACATTTTATGTAAAATGTACACATACAAAGTTGTTTTCTCAAAAATTACTATACTTACTAGATGACCCTAAATAATAAAGAAATTCTGTTTTTTATCATATTTACAGTATCAGTTGAAAACAAACTATTTACATTATTACCATATTGTATAGTAATAATTAAAATAAGTTTGATATTTTATATCTTATTAATATTGCGAAAATTACAAAAGAACGATTTTTAGAACGATTAGATAGTAACGATCCTTGCTATCTAATAAAGCAATTTTTTATTACTGTAGTAGAAATCCGTAAATTATTTTTATGTGTGTGACAATGATTTTTTCTCACACATGCCTCGAAAACACATTTTTTCTCCCCTAAAAACTGTGACGAAAATGGAATTTTCTTTTTCTCGACAGGAACAGTATTTTCATCCCTTAAAAATGACATAATGGAAGATTACTTTTCTTCCCTATGGATAGAAAGTAAAGATACAATAGTATATTACTTCACTGAGTGGGAAAAGTAGAGGCTTGTTCTCACGAGTGAGATGGCAACACGAGCGAAGCGAGTGTTGCCATGCTCACGAGTGAGAACGCCTCTACTTTTTCCACGAAGCAAGTACGATATTTTTCTTTACGAGGTGGGAAAAGCGTTAGCTTTTCCCACCGAGTAAAGAAAAGTTACTTTCCCTCCCTAGGGAGAAAAAGTTCCACTTTCATTCCACTTTTCGGAGAAGAAAAGATTTTGTTGATGCACTTGTAAGAAAAAATATCATCCGCAACCAGAAAAAAATGAGACTATTGCAGTGAAAAATGATAGAAGTAATAATTGTAGTCAATTTTAAGAATTTCATTCTAAAT
>JABFPJ010002717.1:0-18495 GCA_022817425.1 Gryon sp. ZL-2020
AATAATTAGTATAATAAATAATTAACAATAATAATATTGATAATAATCAATGATAAACAGAGAAATAAATTAATAAATCAGAATTTTCAATGTATTTGCACAATATGTAAATATATATATATATATATAATATAAATGGTGTCATACATTTATTTTATAAATGTTAAATAGATAAATATATATAAAACTACATAAACTTAACATGAAACAATGTTAATATATTTCTAAATAATGTATGTAATATGTCTTTTTCAAGTATGACGTTTTCAAAATCTTAAATTTTTCTAATTTTCGAAGTTATCAAAATTCTGAAATATTTTTAATTTTTCATTCAAATTTTTTAATTTTTCATGTGGCGGAAGATCGGAACGTTCCGGGCACGACATTTTTTTCTTAATTTTACGTTTCCGAGAAATATTTTTGAAGCTCGATATGCATGCTCAGGCTTAGGTATGGGACTAAGGAATCCAACGCACTATATAACGATCGACTTCGAGTGCTCGAAGTTTTTGCACCTGGAGGTCTTCTTCGAGCACTCGAAGTCGATCGTTATATAGTGCGTTGGATTCCTTAGTCCCATACCTAGGCCTGAGCATGCATATCGAGTTTCGGCACGTGTTCTTAGTGCCGTAGCACGAGGTTTTTTAAAACATTAAAATTTTGGGAGAAAAGTTTTTGCACCTGGAGGTCATGTTCGAGCACTCAAAGTTGATCGTTATATAGTGCGTTGGATTCCTTAGTCCCATAGCTAGGCCGGAGTATGCATATCGAGCTTCGGCTCGTGTTCCCAGTGCCGTAGCACGAACTTTTTTAAATCATCAAAATTTTGGGAGAAAAGTTTTTGCACCTGGAGGTCATCTTCGAGCACTCGAAGTTGATCATTATATAGTGCGTTGGATTCCTTAGTCCCATACCTAGGCCGGAGTATGCATGTCGAGCTTCGGCACGTGTTACCAGTGCCGTAGCACTAGGTGTATTTCCGGGTGTATGGTTTTTGCAATTGGGGAACGTGCTCGAGAACTTGAATTTCATTCTAAGTACCTGCATTACATTTCTAGCCCAAAAATCTTTCCCGGCAACGTAAAATTAAAAAAAAAATTCGTGCCCGGAACGTTCCGATCTTGCGCCACATTAATTTTTTAACATTTTCAAAATTTCAAAATTTTTTAAGTTTTCAACATTTTCAAATTTCCAAAATTCAGAAATTTTTAACATTTTCAAATTTCTCAACATTTTTAAAATATTCAAGGTTTCAATATTTTCAAAGTTGCAGAAGTTTTTCAAATTTGCAAAGTTTCAAATCTGTACAATTCGACGGTTCTTATCAAAAACGACACATTTCAGATTTGCATTCTAAAACAATCGATTTCAAATTTTCATTCTAAAATAGCATATCTCAAATTGTCATTCTAAAAAGGAACAATTTAAAATTGCATTCTAAAACGAATGATTTGAAAATTGCATTCTAAAATGATTGATTGCAAATTTTTAGTCTAAATGCTTGGAATTAAAAATAAGTGATATAAAATTGATCTATGTCAGCTGAAAATCTTTCCGAAATATTAATGTTTTTTCAAAAACGTTCTGAATGTCTTTATTATTATTGTAATATTTATTATTACGAGTGAAAATAGTGAAACATATTATTATAATTTATTTCATATAAAACAGTTTAACTTATGAAAGATAAATATAATAAATATTTATTGTTTTAATTGTACCATATGTTTAATGTAAAATTTAATATTTCAATATTAAAAATAAGTATATTTATATTTCAATGGAATAACTTGTTTTATTTTTCTTAATATAAAAAGTTGATGAAATGTGTGAAGTAGAAACTGAAATCATACTAAAAATATTGCCCTTTATAATTGTATCTATCACTTATAGTAGAAATGTTTGCCTTACTCGATGGGAAAACTCGTTAGTTTTACCGCTCTCGTAAGGAAAAGTATCGTACTTGACTCGTAATTATAAAATTCGTAATTTTTATAATTGAAGAAAAATATTCCGGTGAGTTATAAATGAGTTTATTTTTAATATTGAAGTATTCAATTTTAAATTAAAATTGTATCTGAATTGAACTGCTTTTAAATTCATTAACGAATATTGCGATAGTAATAATAATATCAAGAAGTTTTTATATACTATCATTTTAACGATTTTTGGCTGACATAGATCTATTTTATATCACTTGTTTTAAATTCCAAGCATTTAGAATAAAAATATGAAATCAATCGTTTTAGAATGCAAATCTGAAATGTGTCGTTTTTGATAAGAACCGTCGAATTGTATATTTAAAATTTAAAATTTTGAAATGTTGAGAAATTGACGGATGGACAATTTGAGTTGACCACTCAAATCGGTTCTAAATAAAAGAAGAAGCATGTTGTTAAATTTTTAAGAAATTGATGGGTCTATCGAACATTATTATTACATATAAAAATATTCGCGATCCCACGTATGGGTGCGGATAACATCAGCCCAGCGACACCATAAGAAAGCTAGATTTCACATTACCTTTCAATACCCGGACAAAGTTGGAAATACAGTTATTATAATGATAAAAGTTGTTGAACAACAACTTTTATCATTATAATAACAACAACCAAAAATTTTTAAAATTTGAAAATGTTGAAAAATTAAAAAATTTGAAAATTTTAGAGTTTTGATAACTTCGAAAATTTGAAAAATTGAAGATTTTGAAAATGTTATACTTGAAAAAGACCTATTACATACATTATTTAAAAATATATTAACATCGTTTCATGTTAAGTGTATGTAGTTTTATATATTTACCTATTTAACATTTATAAAATAAATTTATGACACAATTTATATTATATATATATTAGCAAATTGAACAAATGTATTTGAAATTCTGATTTTTTAATTTATTTCTCATTATTCCATTTGGACAAAAATTGGCGTTGTAAATTAAAAAATCTGATGAATTTTTGTGAATTGGCCTAACAATGTGTCGTCTGTTAACGTCCCTTTGTGGTCGATTTTTTAAATATATAAATGTTATTTAAAAAACATGTATTATCTATTTCTACTAGAAGAGTTATATTATAACTCAAAATTACAAGCCATTTGAACAAGAATTGGTGTTGTAAATTAAAATAACTGATGAATTTTTGTGAATTGGCCTAACAATGTTTTGTCTATTATTGCTCTTTGGGGTATATTTTTGAAATGTATAACTGTCACTTAAAGTAAATGTAATCTCTGTTTTTACTAGCTGAGTTATATCATAACTCAAAGTTACAAGCCATTTGGGTATAAATTGGCGATGTAACATGAGAGAAATTGGTGAGATTTGATGAAATGTCCTAAAAAAATGTTGTCTCTTTAGGCCCTTTTGGAGTCCATTTTTTTAATATATAACTGTCACTTAAAGTAAATGTAATATCTGTTTTTACTAGCTGAGTTGTATTATAACTCAAATTTACAAGCACTTTAGGTATAAATTGGCGATGTAACATATGGGCATGCGTGCGTGTGCGTGCGTGCTGATGGGTGTGCGTGCGTGCGTGTGTGTATGTGCGTGTGTTTGCGTGCGTACGTGTGCGTTCTGATGTGTGTGCGTGTGTTTGTGTGCGTGTGAGTGCTTTTGTGAGCGTGCTGATGGGTGTGCATGCGTGAGTGTGCGTCGTGTATGTACATGCGTGTATGTGTGTACGTGCGTGTGCGTGCGTGTAAATGCGTGTGTCCATGCACGCGTCTTCGTGCGTGCGTGAATTTGTGTGCGTGTGAATATCAAGAGACACTACCGTGTCTCTTGATATTTAATTTATATATTCTATTCTAATGTTTGCTATTATTTATTCATTGTTACCCTTATTTATTACGTAATATTTGAAAATAATTATTGAAATATTTGGAATAATAGTATTTTCGTTTAATTAACGACTTTTGTTTTTCCCTGAAACAAACTTTCAGTCGCGCTATGAACCAAAAGAGTTTGTGCCACCAACGAAAAATTATCGTCATAACGAAAAACAAATCAGTTTTCGTTGATAAAGCGACAACTTTTTTATCCGAGTAATGTTGTATTTTGAATCATGATTAAAAGCAAGAAATATTTAATAATTAATAAATTATCATGAAAATTGTATCATCGAATAAAAGGGCGGCAATATTTTTAAAAAATGTTTAATGTAAAAATATAAAAAAATATATAATATAATAATATAAGAAATATATAATATAAAATAAAATAAAATATAATTTAAAAATTCGTAACTCGAAAATTGAATTATTTAAAATTTATACCTTTAAAAAAAACGGTCGGAAAAAAATTTTGACTTTACAAAAAATGATTTCTTTTTAAACAATGAATAATTTAAATTTAAATAGCAGCGGCGAATGAATAATTTGCCATCCACAATGAAACTGAAATTTACCAGTTCGTTTTAAAAGATATATCTTTTTACATTGAACATTTTTTTAAAATAATGCCGCCCTTTTATTCGATGATACAATTTTCATGATTTGTCATTAATTATTGAATATTATTTGCTTTTATTCAAGATTAAAAACGCAATATTAGCTTTGACAATTAATAAATACTTATTAAAAAAGACTAGTAAAGTTTTATTATATTTCAATTCAATTTGATAAATGGAAAATTATTTACTTCTTTAATCTTATTGGAATGAAATAATAATATAATTATATCATCAGTGCCGTACAATATCATAGCTGTTATGAATATTCTGAGATAGAACACTTTTCGACAATATTCTGGAATGTGATAGTTTTTCATAGGAGCGTCGATATGAACACACGCCTTCCAATACGTCATGCTTAAGATCAACACTTAAATTGCTTGTTAGGTAGAAATTCTCTAATTCTTCGAACATGCATGGCTCATTGATACCAGAAGTTGACACATCACACTTTTAAACATCTTGTTAATAATTTTTACGAGTTCTGAATTTTGATTCATCTTCTGTCGTTAATTGCGATAACATATCTGAAGACACTTCACAAAGATGGGATATAAGTTCAATTAATCATCAAATCGATTTATCGATATAATCAATCAGTTCCTGTACTATTTTTCTTCGATAATTACAATTACTATATAATTTCAAGCTAAACCTAATAATATAATTTAATAAAACGTTTGATATTATAGTTTATTACAAATCTATATTTTATTAAAGGTAATGTCAACGATCAACTTTATTGCCGCAGCGACCGATTTTAAATGACTTAATTTGAAAATCTTTTTATCCAGAAAAACTTCTGGATGAAAAACCATATATGATCACAAAAAAGTGACGACGTGTTCAACTCAAATAGACATTTGAAACAAGCCTCAAGAGCTTTTTCGTGATCGACCTGCAAAATATAAGATAAGGAACTTGCCCAGAAACCATCCTTTAACATAAAAAAAATGCTATTCACTTTAGTAAAATAAATTTAGAAATATTTAAAATATTTAAGAATGTACGGAATACATTCTTTGTTATAGAGATAGTCTTATTGTCTTCTTGATACGTCTGGGGACAGTTAGATACAATTGCAAGAGCATTACCCGTACGGAAAAAAATATAAGTCAAAATATATGTCAAAATATATAACTTTTTGCCGCTAAAATATATTTGAAAATATATTTTAAATATATTTTTTTATATGCAAATATATTTTTGCATATATTTCGAAATATATTTTCTTCCGTTAGGGTAGTGATAATAAATCATTTATTTATTTATTTATTTATACAGAATAACGCCTGGGAATAAACCTTCCTTATGGCTGATAACATACATAAATTATTAGTGAAAGAAAAAAAAATAAAACAAAAAATAAGTACAATCAAAAAGAAATTTAGGTAAGAATAAGAACGATCGTATAGTTATTACATATTCAAATTTAAAAATTGTTAGTAGTCGCAAGTAATAGTTATAATGTAATAAGCGGAAATAAAGGGAATTTATGAGGAAATCACGGCACCTGTTCTATTCTGAATAGAAAGGATGTGATTGAAATGTTTAGTTTTAAAAGTGTTGACACTAGAATAGTCAAAAGGTACTATTTCATTCTTTCTTATTATTTATTTTGTCATTTATTATAATTTCATTTTTCAATTAATTTTTATTTTATAATATATTTATTTTTTAATGTTTTGTTGTTTTTTATTTGTTATTTTTAGGCATGTGCGGACTTAGGCCCGACATTTTAAAATATTCATTTGTAAGAGTTAAATAAATTAATTTGTTTTGAAAATCTTGAGATTCATATGAAAACAGTCATAATATGTGACTTTTGAAACGTTTCATACATAATAACTACACGGACCAAGGTCGGTCCGTAACGCGGGCTTTTATCGGGCTTTCTTAACTTAACTTCAAAGAACTTCCCGAAATGTCATAAATGTCATCAAAAAGTGGTATCAATACTTCCAAACATTCCGCACGATTCAAATGGGAAAATATTTTTAAAAAATATAACAATTTAAAGTAATACGAGACAAAAGCCCGAAAAAAGTCCGACCTTAGGCCCGCACATGCCTAGGTTAAATAAAAGCGTATTTTGAAAAATTATTTTTTACTAGCTGAAGCCCCAGCTTCTCCCGGGCGAAACCCTAATCAAATGTCGTTTTGGTTTAGTCGTCTTAAATCTCGGTTTTGTCCAATTTATTGAGTTCGAAATCAGCTTTGCAAGTTCAGTTCATGTAGCACAATTGATACCGCGTCACTAATCCCAAAATTGAATTTAGATATTGCAGGTGCCGCAGCAATTAAATTTATTTATATGATTTATAAAACATAAAACAAATAACAATCGAACTAAAATAATCAAATTGTTTAGAAAACGGGAAAATAATCAAAATTTGTGCTTGGTCTGAATACACGTGTTATTTAAAAATCTATCTCGTTCGTGGTTTTTCACAAGAAAAATTTTTTTTAGATATTTTAATTAAAAAAGTATGCTCTACAAGATGACGTTGAGACAAATTAAAATTTTTTGATATTTACCATATTTTTGGTACCCCGACCGCGAACGAAACAAACTATATTTCGAAATATATGCAAAAATATATGTGAATATGTGCACATATATTTTCGGCAAAAAATTATATATTTAACATATATTTCAAATATATTTCTGAAATATATTTGTAAAAATATAAGTAAAACTATATTTGTACAGAAAACTCATAGAGTCAAATTTATTAGCATTCTAATAAAACTGGGATACTCTTGCACAGATTTTAAATAACATAATTTATTTTATCTTTTTCATCAACATCTATACTAAATTTATGATTTTGCCTAATAAATTTCCAAACCACCAATTATTTCAAACAGATTGCTCCGAAAGAAAAAATAAAACAATACGTGTCTAATATTTTTAAAAACTCTATCCGAGTGATATGAAAGGTGAATCCCACCCGTTCCCCCTGGGGGTGGGGAGGGGGGTCACTTTAAAAATTCAAATGGTACCCCATATTTTTATTGCAGATTCAGAATATTCACTAAAAAATAAGAAACTTTTATCACAAACATTTTTTAAAATTTGTTGTAGATCGCGCTATAATAGCGTCATAAAGTTAGTCCCCCCTTATTTTCTTAGAAATTAACAAAAATCAAAAATTTTGAAAAATTATCAAAAACAGAAGCTCGTTATACTTCAAAAACTTTATGAAAATACAAGTGATTCTTTTCGCCTACTAAATTGATACAAATAAAGGCCTATTAAATTACACAGAAACGATTTTGAAGGCAATTTTAACATTTTTTAAGAAGCTACTAGATTTTTTATGCAGATTAAATTTTGCACGAAAATATTATATAAGATTTATCTAGCTTTTTGTTTCTGTAATCGGTCTAAAGCACAACAATTTTGTGCGACTGTTTCACAAAAAATTTGTAAAAGAAAAAGTTCGGTCAATTTAAATAATTTTCTCCTGTCCAACAGAGAAATATTTAGAATAGTGAAAACTTAAGTGACATAATCTGCTCAAAAGTATTATTTTCAACTATTATCGGTGGAAAATATCGGCACAACAGAATTGTTGTGCTTTAGACCGATTACAGAAACAAGAAATCTAGATAAATCTTATAAGAAATAAATATTTTCGTGCAAAATTTAATCTGCATAAAAAATCTAGTAGCTTCTTAAAAAATGTTAAAATTGCCTTCAAAATCGTTTCTGTATAACTTAATATGCCTTTATTTGTATCAATTTAGTAGGCGAAAAGAATCACTTGTATTTTCATAAAGTTTTTGAAGTATAACGAGCTTCTGTTTTTAATAATTTTTCAAAATTTTTGATTTTTGTTAATTTCTAAGAAAATAAGGGGGGATTAACAGTATGACGCAATTACAGCCCCATGTACAACAAATTTTAAAAAATGTTTCGGATAAAAGTTTCTTATTTTTTAATTTAAATTCTAAATCTGCAATAAAAACTATAGGGCAACATTTGAATTTTTTAAGTGACCCCCTCCCAACCCCCAGAGGGAGGGGGTGGGGGTCACTTTTAATGTCACTCGGATAGAGTTTTAAGAAATATTAGACACGTATTTTTTTATTTTTTCTTTCGGAGCAATCTGTTTGAAATAATTGGGTGGTACGGGTGGTTTGGAACACCCTGTAAATATAAATTATAAAATTTCACTGTTTATTTAATTTTTCTAAAAGCATTAACAAATAATTAAAAATAAATAATGTAAAATCGTACTTTTATTTATTTGAACTTCTCACACTTGCAGTTGTCGCTCAATTGAAAGCGACTAACGATAAGAAAACAGCTAGAGAGAAAGGTAGACAGAGAAAAATCTATTTTCGAAAGAAATACCCATACTTTCTAATAAACCCATCCGGAATTTAGAGGCTAAAAAAAACCAACCGGAATTTTCCAGCCTCTAAATTCATGCTTTTTTTAATAAAGGACACCTCCCACTACGTTTGCAAAAGGCCTACGACGCATAGTCATATTCATATTCTGTGATTTTTTCTGAATACAGTAACATTAGAATCGTATGGGGTTATCAGTCATTACATTTCTAACTTTAATTCTTAATAACAAGCAATCCCTAAATGATAAAGAGTCAAAGTTAAAGAGTTAAAGTTATAAACGGTATTGTATTCTGCATGTTTTTCTCTACAAAGACGTTTAAATTTCGTCTTTGCGATTTTTTCGCTGTAACACAGTGTAGTAAGACACTATAGTGTAGTATATTATTCTTGTGAGTTGCAGTAGTAAATCTATTAACATTTTTACGAAATTATTATCAGAATGTATACAAAATTAATATCAGAAAAATAAGGAAAAGAATAGTAAGAAAACTAGAAAGACATAGTTGAAATTCACCCTGATAGCCATGTTCACATAAAGTTTGTATACAAATACTTCAGCTGTTTTTATTAATATTTACATGAATATTTTTGACAAAAAGAAAAAAATAATTATATTTAAGGTTAGAATGTTCGTCCGTGCTTCTAAGTATTTTGTTTTACAGATTTTTAAGACTACTTTTGTTACATCAATACTGAAACAATTGGTAAATGTTTGTATTGTAAGCAATAAGAAAAGGCTGCCAAGTGTTCAAATCAGTCTAAAAAGCAGACAGACAAACAGACAGATAAACAGACAGACAAACAGACAGATGTTCTGTCTTTTTATGAAATATATGCATTTGTAATATACGTTTTTATCAATAGTAGTCAATTTAAAGGGCAAAATACTATATGTCATAAGACAATCTCAATGGATAGATTATGCACAATACATATTACTTATATTATATAATACAAAATTCTACAAAATATGTGCATATGTGCTTCCGTACAGAAAATCACTGAACGTATAATCAAGGCAGCAAGCCTGAGGCATTTGGAATACCAAGCCACCGACGCTTGGTATGCCTTTGCCGTGTGTTTGCGCTATCATTATTGAGCTTTTTAACAAGTTTAAAATTTGTTTCAAGACACTTTCCAAATATTAAGAAAGCACAAATTTGCAAAGCTTTCTACTAGTATTCTACTTTACATCTATGATCTTATTTTCATTAATCTTTTTTGAAACATATAATAAGACAAACGATTTATCACGAATATTTTACTTGATAATTAGACGGAAATTTATGATGGTATAATCCTTGATATTACAATCAATGATAAGTTTGGAATACTTTTATCTTCAAAATTACAATTTTGTCTCACTATATATATATAGGGTGTCCCATTTTAATCCGGCATCTCAAATATCTTCAAATGAAAGCATTGGATCAAAACAATGTACTAAATAAAAGTTTCTTGGTACGATGGCAGAAATTCATTGCCACTATCATTTGTTAACAAACGTAGAAATTTCAAGATCATTTTAAGGTCACTCAATTTTGTTCAATGGAAACCGCTATTTTTATTGCAGTTTTGTGTTAATTTTTTTTAGCATTTTTTACTGACCTCGAATGTATACAAAGTGTTAGGAAAGTTTCAGGATAGCAAAATACCTTGTAATATTGACAACAAATCGGGTAAATAAGAATATTATTTAAAGACCTATCTACCGATACCAAATTTGACCCTCCACCTCCACCTCCAAGGGACGGGAGTGAAGGTAAATTTAAGAACTTTAATGGAAACCCCTATTCTTTTGCAGATTTGGATTCTCCACCTCAAAATACTAATATTTTGTCTTAAAGTTTTTCTGATTCTGGTTGGATTTTTGTGTAGTCATAAAGATAATTTCTTCAACGAACAAGTGAAATATCTGGAGAAATTGACAACAAATCGGGAAAACAAAAAAAAACACGTGTGGGGTTGGAGACTCAAATTTGGTATTGTTGGCTAGGGCTTCAAAACATTTTTGAAATGTGTTCTTTCTTTTGTACGATTTGTTGTCACTATTGCAAAATATTTTGCTATTCCCAAACTTTTTTGAAACCCTGTATCAAATTGAGCGTGTAAACCTAATTTTATGAGTGTGCTTGCGTGTGTGTGAAGGCAGGTATAAGTATTTAGGAAAATAAAATGCTCGTTTTACCGTCTATGGAATATACAAATGTGCCGTCGGTATTAACGTTATCTAATATGCACCACGTGGAGGTTGCGCAATCGGACTTTCCACATCATTTGGTCCTTAAAGGAGCCGATTGGTTGAACTCCAAAATTCTACTGGCGGGACAGAAGTTTATTTCTGTAAAAAAGATAAAAAAATTAAAGTAAAATGTAATTTAATTAGAGAAAAAGAAAATAGAATATTTACCTGAATTCTACCTTAAAGTAATTGCTCGATGTGACGGCCACCTTGTTCTCGGTAAAGTCGTATTCGGTCATGGAAGCTCTCGACGGTTTTCAGCAAGATTTGCGTTAATAAACTTCGATACGCGTCCGTTATGTGAATTACCCTGTCTTCGCGTGTTGTTAGAATTAGGCGAAAAACGGTATCTATTAAGAACCCCGAGAAGAAGATATCCGACGATGTTAAGTCTGATGACTTAAATGTAGCTTCATCGGAGAACATGACACGGTGAAAAAAGCGATTGTCCACATAAATTTTGTCTACAGCCCAATTACAAAATGTCAGTCGTGTTTGGGTTCATTGTCCGCCAGTTCTTTCAATGATATCATACGATACGGATGAAATTACGCATCACAAAGCATTCGTTGAGCTAAGGATTCCTGTTTCCCTCTGAATAAATAACTTGAGGGTCATTGTGTACCATGGCCAGTACACTTAAAGTCCGCGGATGAAGAACTTCATTGTCAACACGGTTAACTGGCTTCCTTTTTTTCGCAGATATTCTCTATGAGCTCTTCATTCCAATGTCTGAATGATGCTCTTTTCTTTTCTTCTTTTCTTAAGAATTTTGCAAAATTCACGCGCACAAACATCTACGATCAAACTTAAAACAAGCAAAATTTAGAACTTATAATATATATAATCTAACTAATTTATATATATAAATGGATCTATGTTTGTTTGTTTTTTTGTTTGTCACAACACTCTCTTATGAACGTAGGCTATATAAAATTGCATTTGCTATATTTTATATAGGGGGTCGTCATAGGGGGAGGTTGTCATAGGGGAGAGGTCATCATAGGAGGGAGGTCGTCATAGGGGGGAGGACGTCATAAGGGGGAGGACGTCATAGGGGGAAGGACGTCGTAGGGGGAGGACAAAATGGTCAAATGTACAGTATATTATAATTCATATATATTCCATGTATAGTTCATATATGGTCCATATATATTCCATACACAATCCATATATATTTCCATATATAGTCCATATATCGTCCATATATCGTCCATATATCGTCCATATATAGTCCATATATAGTCCATATATAGTCCATGTATAGTCCACTTATAGACTATATATAGTCCATTAACAGTTTCATATGTAGTCCACATATAGTTCATATATTGTCCATATATAGTATAGTACAGGGTTTGCTTGAGCAAAGCCGGGGCTTTAGCTAGTAATTATATATATTATAAGTTTTACATTTTGCTGATAATAAGTAAGTATTAATATATGATCGTGATATGATAGTCAAATTAAGTATAAGTATAGTATAGTTATACTAGTATTATAGTCAAATTTTTGTGCCTGTAAAAGAGAGTTTGAGAGGAGGGTTGAAAGAATCTGAAGAGAAAATAAAAAAAAGATGGAAGGAGCTTGAAAGGAGATTCTGAAAGGAGACTTACAAGTGTCTGAAAGAAGGATTAAAGTATTGTATTGATGATTAAGTATATGAAAGCTGTTTAAGATTGAGCTAATTAACCTGTTAATCTCGCGGTAGACATTATATTTTGGTTTCACAAGAGCTGCAGCTCTGCAATCTGGTTGCCCAGTCTCTTCATGGTTAACTTCCGTGTGTTCTCTGTATTCGTTATTTTCTTTTGGTTCTTCATTTTTTTCTCTGTTACTGAAGAATACCAAGCAAGCCGCCTTAGATCGTGGTGCCTCCAAGTGCATGGAGATAAAGTGATCACTGTCACGGCTAACTCATGACTACGACCGCTTTTTGCTTTAAAGGTAGAAAAGGTCCATCTGTCCCAGCCATCGACGCGCATCATCCACTGGTTTCCTGGTACCCGCTTGGCGCAGCGCGTTGATGTCGACATGAGCGCGTGCTGGATGGATCATTCAGCACATCATTCTTAGACAGCGTCACCATGCCCGATATGCAAGGCAGCAGGTGAAACAATCTTATTCTGGCTCCTCTGTGTCGACCTGGCCAGCATGCGTGATCCTACAGATAATACAAGACGCAGGGACAGGCAATGGGTGTGAGATCCAGCATTGAATCTACTTTTTAGCAGATATCGCGTTGTTTTTATTAGATAGTTGGGGTGTTTCCTGGTTGTGTGTGTGTATGTGTGGCCATTATTGGGCCGCACCAGAAAAGTTGTCTCGATTTTTTCTGCGCTGCCATTTCTGGCGCATGTCATGTATGACATTTACAGCGTAGATGGATGCAGCTTTCCATTTATCTTCCATGTCTAACACCTCTTGAACAAGGTTGTCCAGTGGTTTGCACCAGAGCAAGTTCCTCACGTTCTGGTGCAAACTACGAACATTCGAAAAACAGACGTTCCACGGTTTCTCCCGTACTTTTGCAAGCTGAACAAGCTCAATCACTATTAAGCCGAAAACAATGTAGTTATGAATCAGCCATGTCCCGTAAGCAATTGAGTTTGTTAATGATGCACTTAAACATGTTTTCTGTCAATCCACGTGACGAAATATGTAATCAACTGGTTAATCTACATGCTTTTTCCAGAATTCGTTCATTAGCTCTGACAAGTGGTCAACTTGACTTCTTTTTTCGCGGTAGAGACATGCAGACCTGTGTAACGTCTTCTGCGATTTATTCTATTGTGCTGCCCTTCTACTAACTGTGATGATGGGTTCCCTAAGCAATCACCGTTCATAAAATTGCACTCCAAGGTATTTTAAGGAGGCTTGTGATCCTATGTCTGTATCACCAACTGTGATGAGAATGGACTCACGGATCTTTCTGCTAGAAACCAAATCTTATGATGTCTTATGATGTGCTCGTTTTAAACCTATTGCAGAAGGCCACTGATGAATAAGGGCGATAATGTTCTTTGCATCCCCATCAAAACTTTTAAGGTGCTTTCCAATTATCTTAACAGTATGGGGCACTTACAATCGAAATACTGCATCATACATTATGTTCCGTAAAATTAGTCCCAGAATCGAGCCTTGTGGAACAGCTCCTGTAATATTATACATCTTCGTTCCGATATCAGTTACATACCTTAAGTTTCTCACGCTAAGTAACTACTGATGATTCGAGTGATGAAAGCTGGAACCTGCATATGTTGTAACGCTGTCAAGTTATTCCATCTTGCATAGTTTAACGAATTTCTAAAACAAAAGTAACTGTGGCACAGTACTTTTTAGGGGCACGTCCCCAACATTGTCAATAGCATATACTGCCAACCTTTCCATTTTGAATTCATCCTTATTGTCCGAGACACCATTTACTGCCTTACTGAAATTTTGCAGTCTATAGAAGATAATCTTTTCCAAAACTTTCCCGGCATTGTCAAGCAGGCATATTGACATTACTGTGTCAATCGAAAAAGGGCAGCTAGGAGATGCTAAAGTGGAGTCCTTTATCTTAACTATAACAGTTTCTTAAGGCCTCTCGCAGGGATCCATGTCTACTTCTTTGCATAACTGAAAGCTATCAATCTTACTGGACTTATTGGTTAATGCTCTTCTTGCTTTTCTAAACTCTTGTGTTCTGACTTCCCATGTAGGTCTTTCTCGCATTCTTTAAAGCAGGCCTCTCGCACGGACTCCTCTCTTTCTTAAGTAGGCAATCTCATCATTCTACCAATATGTAGGCGTGGGTCAGTTTCCTTTAGAACGTCTTTTCATATACGCTTTTTTTTCATATACGCGTTATTCTTTTCATATACATACAAGCGTCCGCGACCAATGACATCAGCTGTGATGTTTTTTTACGCTGATCCTGTGAGTTCGCATCATCCTTTCATCATAACAATTGAGGATTTGATCAAACGAACGGAGATTTCAGCTAGTTCCTTACTTCTCCTTACCTCCATATCCTCCTTGGATAACCCAGTTTACCAATCTCATATATTATAGCTTAAGTGTATTTTATAGAAACCTTCCACTTGGTATTACATGAAATTAAAATATCACTATCAAATGTCACATCGATAATTGATTCATTCTTGTTTCTCAAAAACGTTGGGATGGATCCAGTATTAAGAAGCACCATGTCACGAAAAGTGAAGCTATCCATATGGACTTCTCCTTTCGTATTAGTCATTTTGCTATTGCATTCTACTGCTCAAGCATTGCAGTCTCCCACTACTAAAAGCAGTTGTCGGTGACGGAGATCATCCGTTAGTTTATTCAGAGTTGTCGCAAATTCTTCAATTATAGCATTAGGTGATATATATCTATATATTATCTATTTTGAATGCGGTTATGAAAGACAAATTCCTTGGACTTTATGGCATCTCTGATGAATTTTTTAAAGCGTTTAAAAAATTATTCAGTTCCTTAAACCAGAGAACTGCATTTATTATATATCAATATTGCTCATCAAAATACTTCATCTTGTACAAAATGGATCTTGCGACAATTCCAACTATTATAGGTGTCTGTTCATAAATAACGTCCGCATATTTTCACTTCATCTACCTAAGACGATATTATAATTTTCCTTGTCAATTTCGCGGACGTGTTTTATAGACTCCGTGGGTTATCGCACTGGTTAATTTTTTAATTGAGATTTTCAGTGATATAATTAACAAGAAATTATACGCACTTTGAAAAAATAATGAAAATTATTTCGTAATATCAAGTCGGAAGTTTTAAGCTCCCTCTTGTTTTACATATTAACAACTGATCTGAAACCTTACTTATCTACAAACAAATCTAAGGGAATTTCAATTAACCATTATGCGGAACTGAATATTTTGTTTTGTGTACATGGCATTATCCTCCTAGCAGACTCTTAATTAGATTTTGAGCACAAAATTACTTGGTTTACTTTTACAATAACTTTTCGGATGTTATTGTAAAAATGAACTATGTTATTTTAAATAACAGGCCAATTGAAATTGTTAATAATTTTGGGAAACAGAAATTTATGCTCTGCGAAAATGTTTCACTGCAGATATCATATGAGTTATGATATCGTATTAATTGCCATGAAAAGGTAAATCGTTACCCACATATATTTTTAATATATATTTTTTATATATTTTTACAGATATATTTTACAAGTTATATAAAAAATAACTTCCCTTCAATGGCAAAGCCATTGCACAAATCGGATATCACATATTGACAAAAGTAGAGGCTCATTGTAGGCTATTTTTGGACTCTAATACGGATTTTTAGGCTATTATATTTAAAAAAACGTTGTCTTGCTAGCTTATGATTTACTCATCAAAGCCACGACTGTTAGAAGTATAGTTCATTATAATAATTCATAATATAATTATAAAAGTTATAGACTTTTGATAGGCTTAAAACTGCTATAAGTAAACTAAAATTATTAATTATCTTACAAATTGTTAGAAAAACAGAATATTAAATTATTGAAATTTACAACTATACGACTAATAATTATATCGACCTTTCCTACGTTAAAGATTATATCTCAGATTTTTCGTACAAAAAGATACATCCCCTATGTTTAAACATAGAAGATGTATCCTTTTGTAAACAAAATATGAGATGTAACCTTTTACTTAAGAAGCGTCGATATCATGCTTCCTAATCTATATTCTATTATATATTCTAAGAAAAATCATTTAAAAACAGTAATAAATAATAAAAAGCTTCACATTTATTACAAAATATTCGGTATAATGAAACAAAAAATATTGAAAAAATCATATGCTATCTAATAACCAAAATTCCTACTTAAGATTGCTTCTCGTTATTACATTTATACATTAAAAAATCGAATAGCATTTATAGGCACATTATACACGTAAAGAAATAACTCATTAAAAATTACTATGTATCCGAGTAAACTTATGACGGTAATGTCGTTTTCGTGATAATTGATAGATTTTTATTAAAATTTGCGTAATTAGTAATTATAGTAATTTTTACAAATATTTGATGAATTTTTACTAAGTCTCATTGTAAATATTATGTGAAAGTAAATTTGACGCCTTGATAGTTTAAGTAACATAACAAGCCTTTTAACGTCAGTCGGGCGAATAGCCGCGAGTTTAAAGTACGACGACTTTTTAAGAAACAGCGGCAGGTATCGAGTTCGAAACTCGGAGAAGGATTTTTTTTATAATGTTAAAATTATAAAAAGCTACTAAGTCAAAAAGTAAAATTTACTAAATGCATTTACCATCACAAGTTTACTCAGATAAATAGTAATGTTTAATGAGTTATTTCCTTACGTGTAGGCTTTTTATAGGCTGCATTTATACTCGTGTTTGACGTTTTTATGTTTAAAATCACAGATTTCTCAAAAATCGTCTATTTAGTCAGCAAAACCTCACATTTAACTGTAAATAAATGGTGTAATCGAATAAAAAACACTTAATAAATTAAAGGCTATTTATATGCTCATTGAAAATACCATTTTTTTCATTATTTGTTTGATATTCAAAACTAAAACTTACTTCATACTAGTCAAACAATATTTCTACTTAAGATGGCTTCATGTTATACAATTTACACACTAAATCGAATAGCATTTTTGGGGAAATTATAGACTGTATTTATAGCCACGTATAGTCAGCACCGCCACATCGTCAGATTTTATCAAAAATTTAATTTTGAAATAAATATGTGCTATTCTCGTCCACAAAAAAAATTTTGTACCATAAATCCAAGTATAAAAACTTATTAATTGAAACTGTTTATTTTATCTAGACGTTAAGTTTATCAACCACATGCTTATTTAATTTTAAATAGTTATCTAAACGTAATGTATAATTTTGTGCTATTTTTGTTCTTTGAAACGTAGTCGAAATCATTATAATCGTTATCTTTACATTCACAAAATACGCTATTATAGCTTATTGTCAAGGAGCACTATGATATCTGTAAAGATTGGTAGTTGGACCAATAAGTTAACTCTTATGTATATTTAAAACCAGATTTAATATTTATTATGTTCTAATTATGTGCTAATTTTGTACACAATTAGTTTTCAACAAAAGTAATAGGAAATTTTCAAATCAAAGTATGACATCATGTGATTGTTCAACAATTTCACTTTTTACAGGAATACAATTATATTCATGTAATAATTTTGTATTAATTATCTACCAATTTTGTACTACAACAATTAATTTTTATAATCATAATACTTTTTTAAAATGTAGTATTTTATACAAGAGCGTTAAAAAAGCCTTCTGGTTATATTAAATATAATCTAACAAACGTCAAGAATTTAATTCAATTTATTTAAAGTTTTTGTACTAATTATGTGCTAATTTTGTACTATTAAAATAAATATTTTACAAGCAA
>JABFPJ010002718.1:0-18494 GCA_022817425.1 Gryon sp. ZL-2020
AAAAAAAAAAAAAAAAAAGAAAAAAGGAATGTTGATTACGTTTTTTCTTATTTGTTTGTCTCTTTTACTTTTTTTATACTTCTTCTATTATTAAGTTAATGGTAACATATTTAATGTGAAAAATAGATTTCCCAAGTGCTTGAAAATAAAACAGTGTTATTTTATATAATTTATGTAATGCAACGTAAATACGTAAATAATAACAAGTAAATGTATACAAAAATATTAATTTATTCAACAGTAACAATCCTACTAATATATAAATTTCAATCTATGTTTGTCTGTTACCTCATCACGCAAATTCTACTGGGCCAATTTACTTCAAATTTTAAGGGTATATAGTGTTAACACTGCAGATTGTCATGGGCTATATACATTTGCAATATATACGTTTGAGGCTCAGAAAAAAAAGTTTATGTCATAGCTTCATCACTTCGGGGTGGGGGGGGGGGTTATTGGGTGAAACTGGGGATTTAGTCAGGACTCATACACGGTCATAGGGAAGGGATTACAGGGTTTTTGCCCGGGGCTCCAGCTAATTTCTAATAGTTTTCAAAATTTTTCTTGCATCTTACAAGGAAAGAAACAAAAGATGGAGAAAAAGTATGAACGTTGTGTTTTGACTCGAGAGTATGGAAAGAACCTCCTTAAACGCAGAATCATCGCGCTTTCTAAAAATTTATAAATCCGCATAGCTGATCAAAATTGTTGGAGGGAAAAAATGAGCCAACATTAGACTCGATTAAATGCGTTGAAAACAAGCATAAAATTAGAAAGTACCGCACATACAAATAACGCAATTGCGGAAAAACCGCGGCTAATTTTCGTTTCAAGTGCTTCGTCTTTATTCGAGCGAACAGACGTTTCTGCGAATTAACATATTGAGTTGCATCTGAAGTATCACGCAAGATGACTTTTACGACACGCGAAATATGACAAATCGAGCATTTACGAGAACATTAATTTCATGCCGTGAAGATCGTTAAATTAGTTAACGATCGAGCACGCCAGCTAATTTTATCGGCGTATACTTGTAATAATAAATATTAGATGGTGAAAATCGCGGGCCCGAACGCGAACTTGTTTCTCGCCCGAGCGCGAGAGGTGAAAGTGAAAGCAACTGATGTTCTCGTCGTTGTATTCTAATGCCAAAGTCATTTTCTAATTCCGGGAAAATTGCAAAATGATCGTTCTTATTTTTTGATCTTTTAATTTCATGCTTCTTTATTTGTTTAATTGAACAAGTTTATATTGTTTATAATTATTTATTTAACGAATAATAATTATAAACAATATAAATTCGTTTTTGAAAATTCGTTTTTGAAACATCAAACTTTAAACAGTAAATGACAAAAACACGTAATACTATTCAATAAATGATAAAATAAGTGATTTAGTAAAAAGCAAAAGAATAAAAACAATAAATGTTCCCCAATATAAAATTCATTTAATTTGTTCAACTCAATTTGAACACTGAAAAAGACATTTTTTTAACTAAAATATCGAACGATTGACTCGACCGGTTTTTAGGGGTGCGTGGAAAATCGCGTTTTTTGTGATTACGAAGAGTAATATTTGCATAAAAGGAATCGCTGAAATTCAATTGCGATCCTGACGAGCGGGAGAACACGCTCGGGATCGTGTTCCAGGTGGATTCCCGGGAGAGAGAAAAACTAGGTCACCGAGCCCGCTGTCCCCACCGACGCATCGGGATAACTGGGTTATCAAAATGAGCATTCCGTTGCTTCGTTATGGGTCACATAAAAACATATCCGATTTACAGAAACATCAAAATTTCCTTTTTATCTCTCTTTATATGTATATGTAAGTACTTTTTTACTATCATTTCGTGAATTCGTCTTCGTTTGCGAGCAAGTTTGTAACTAACCGATTTCTTCATGGCAATCGCTTTCAAACAATGAATGATCCCACAGAATATTTTACAATTTTATATTTTCTACTTTTATTCTCATCAATTGCAATAATCACTTAATATTCTATTAAAATGTGCATTAAGTAATTACCAGTAAATAAATTGTCAATGAAAATGGTTTTCAAATGCTAAACATTATAGCTTACTTTACTATACAATTATTTATTAACCGGCAGAGTACTGCAGCCAATTTTGATGAAATACAAAATTTATAATTGAGGGTAATAAGGTACGCGTAAAGTCATATATATTAAAATCAATGAAGACGAAATTACTGGCGTGTAGATAAAGTAATGTTACAATTTCAGTTGGCGATATTGTGTTGTGTGCGAGGTTTTCCTCTATTCGTATATGCATGTCATATTCACTTATAGGCAAATTATTATAAAGGTCTTGCGGTATAAAATACACGACGTAGTGCATTGCAATAATAATACTGTACGTGTGTTGTTTATGAAGGTACATGCCTCAACTTATTAATATATTTAACACGATGACAAGTTGTATGAATATTATGTAGGTCAGTCTTAAATAATGAGCCGTTAGTAATTGGTCTGAGAATTCAATGTAAAGTAAATTTAATGACAAACATTCTGACAAGAAATTTGATGTGAACTTTCCTAGTCAAAGTCGATCGGGCTGCAGAATGGATGTAACATCAGGCATTCATCTGGGCCTGATAGGGCGATGTCGCCTTATACATATCGCAGCCCGATTGACTTTTACTAGGCTTTTGTTGAAGAGGATCGACCGAAGTGAAAACGTTAATCATTCGATATTCGGAATTCGTGTCACTGTTACTTCGGTCATGAATTCTCAATCGAAAACAATTATTCAGATTGCGATTCGACAAAGGAATGTTATTTATTTACATTAATAAAGAAGTCGCGTTGATTTCGTAGGTTTTAATGATTTCGAATTTGAACTGAAACAGTTTAAATAAGCAATCATTTTTGTGACGGAAGTTTCAATTTTAATCAAAGAACAAATAATACAGGCAAAAGTTTAATTTAAAATATTTATAAGATAAGATATATTATTTCCGTTTTTGCAACGGAATATTTTTTAAATTTTTAATGAAATTTTTAGACAGTATTTAGACAGTTTAATTTATATATTTTTTTATTTGTAATTTATCTTTTAATTATTATTTGAACTTTTAAAATAAAAACATTTTTACTTCAACAAGATATTGAATAAAATTATAATAACTTTAATTTTAAATGTACAGATGATTTGATGAAAGTCCAATAAGTAAAGGATGATACAATTATTTTATCATCGCGGACTTCATACACTTTTAATTGATATTTGATGAACGTAACAAAGTTTGATATATAAAAATAGTAGAAAGTTCATTGACACTTAAAATGATAATAACAAAAATAGTTTAATAAAAATGTTTGTTTTGCATAAATAACTATTTAAAAAGCGTGCCATTAAAAATAGAGACAAATAATAATAATTGTAAACTTAAGTTTATTTGCTATAGCAAATCAAGTTATTTTTTGATTAAAAATAGCGTGTACACTGAAAAACTCTGGTATATAATAATATACAGTATAAAAATAAGCAAGAAGAACATAAGTTTATAACAGTTGCTGAAATTAAACATAAAATAACCTGCAGAAAAGTTAATTATGCAGCTGTAAAATCAACAACTTTTAATCTTTATTTAGGTAATAGAATTTACATTTCCAGTTGCAATATCTGTTTGCTGCAGAAAAGCGTCAGGCTATAATTATTATTTAACTTTAAACATAAAGTAATGTAATACAATTTCGCAGCATACATTTTTGATAGTGTGAAACGAAATTTCGTGTTTCTACTAGTTAAAATGTTAGTGCAAAGAACACTTTATTGTTTCAAATAACTTATATATTAGAATCGTAAAAGAAAACAGAAAATAGTACTACGAGCATCAATATTTAAGATGAAATGAAGTTACAACAGAACGCTATGGCAGTTGTATTGATATATGATTGATCATTACTCTCTTTCAACTACCAAAATGTCAAAAAATTGTTTGAAATTCATCAGAAACGTAATTAATTTTCTATTCAATTTCAAAGGCTTAATATGATCAAATCAAATTGCTTAAAAGTACTTTTTTACTCAATTTTTCATAAAAAATTGCTAAATATTCATAAAAAATTCTTCAAAAAAGTAAGTGGAATAAAATGTATTGTAATTTTTTTGTTGTATATATTTGAACAATCGTACTCGGTTTTAAGTGCAAATTCCGTACAGTCAAGCCGAAGTGTACATACGCGATAGCCATGATTTCGAACGAGTTGTATATTTTTTCACAATCTTAGCGGTTAATATATGTTCACAATAAATGCGTGGAGTTATAGGCGTGGCGTGGCGTGGCGCGCGAGGGGTCAAAACGCAAGTAGGTTAGAGCTTTAAGGATGGTTCGAGCTTGGCGCGACTGGGTGCTACTACTGGGACTAGGAGGAGAGCATTGACCTAGTTTTAGGTGGCAAGCAGGTCACGGAGTCGTGCGATCGTATACAGGGTCATTCCAGGTCGGCAAGAGATATAGTTGGCCGCGTACTCGAAGCACACGCCGCCTGGATCGAGCGACCTCATTTTTGTCCCGGAACAACCTGCTTACGGGATCCACCCTGTCTGCCTGCCCGTCTGTCGAACAGTTTTCCCGTGTACCACCCCTCGTCATCCCGTTTCGTTTTGCTTTCTTCGTTTTCTTTTACCTTCTCTCCCCTCCCCCTATTATCAACCCCATTAAACCTGATCATTCCACACCCCTTTTTTCCCCCGCATTATTATATCCAATTAATGCGCGCTCATGTTCGCACTTTTTGCCGGACCCTTATAAATTACATACCGCGATACCTTCGTCAAAAGCCGTGTGACAACAATGGAGTTAATTTTTGTAGGTTTGTAGGTCGCGGGGCGTGCCTGTGGGGTTAATTCACTTAAGCACGGTGAGTTTAAAATCGTTCAATTGGTGCGCTAAAAATGAACAATTCATTTGAATTTTGCGCGTTAATTGAATTGTGGTAATAAAGGAGTCAACACATTTATTGACCAGTTATGGGTTAAAATTTTGCGTGTTGTGCTAATGATTATTTTATTGCTTTTTTTTGAAGCTAAAGGTGCATTTTTTAATTTCTTTAAAATAAATTATGCCGTAGAAACCTAGACAATATTTTTTTTATCATACTTGCAATATTATTTTATATTATATTATATTATCTATTATCTATTTTATTTAAATTGTTGTTAGTTTAGTCATACGCTATTAAAGCTATATAAGTATACCCTATTTAAGTGAAAATACGTAAAGTGTTTTTTTGTTATCAACAATGCAGATTTATTAATATTTGGTTTAGCAGTATGTATTCTTGAATTAAATCAATGAGTAAATTGAATTTAACTAAAAAATATATTTAAACGAATTTTTTATACATTTAACATAATGTATTTTTTTATTACTCATTATTTTTTACCAAAACATACCTATACTAAAATATTTTAATAAATAATACAGAGAAAGCAATCATTGATCGCTAGAATGAAATTAAGTGAAAAATTTTTGTTATTATAAATTATTTCCATTGTATAATAACGAATTAATCTGAGTTAAAGTCAATTTATTTTTTTTGTACATCATTGTTTTTACAATTTAGAAGAGAAAAAATCTTGATTACCTGAGCCAATTTTGGGTGGTCTTTTACTTTTTTTTCGAATTGCGCACAGAAGGTGTGCATTTGCGAGCAAAATTTATAAAATTAACTATTTTGTTCGGACCCGCAATATATGGTAAAACAAACGCAACTATTTATAGCTGTACATAGTGCGCCGAACAACGTGCACAAATGTAGCTTGTCGAATTGTTTAACTCGATGATATTTCGATAGACACAGATAGACCCCGTTTGAATAGAATTTTTATCGAGTAAGCGTATAACCGTGCCGTGCGTTATGTCAAGAATAATAAAGCGTTGCGATATAAGGACAGCGTTTAAAGGTTGCAATAAAAAAGGTCGTTAAAATTTATTGTCTCAACGAATGACGGGCGCGATAATTACAATAATTAGTCGAACAACGTTGCAACTATGAAGCTGTGCTTTATGGTAATATACATTTCGAAACAGGCTCGCAAAGATTCCGCGAACCAATCTTGCTTGTACGATGATAGTAATGACAGGATAATATGATATCCTGCTTGTTGTAAACAAAACATGAGTGCCGCCGAAGCAAGTGGGAAAAACTTCATTCATTAAAATTTAATTCGTAAAAGTTTGATTGAATATTGAAGAATTATCAAAAACACAATGTTTCGGATACTAATTTTAGGAATGCATTTTATTTTAAGAAGAATTTTTTGAGTTTTAAGTTTATTATAATTTTTTAAAAATGATGGTTTTTTTATTTACATATGTCAATTTAGTTTGGTGAAATTCCGGAAGAAAATATATTTTATTGAAAAAAGTAAAAGAAAAGAAATTTTGTTTCTTTGAATTAAGGTTAATGTAATATTAATCACAACAGCGACATATATATATATTACAGTGAATGTTGCATATATAGTACGAATAGCTAATTATATTAACTGTTTGCTCAATTAGAGACTCCCATTGAGATATGTTGTAATGGATTTATTTATGTAGATAATTACATTCATATTATTACAATCGCTGCAAGCACGGACATTGATTGATTTAATCAAATAATATAATAAGCTTATAATTTTTTAATTAATATTCAATATTAAACGTCACTTTGTGAGAATAATTGAATATTATGTGTAAAGAATTGCAATATTTAAAATGTTCATTCATGTTTCATCTGATGACATAATTCATTAAAGAACACAGAGGAGTTATAAGTATACGTAGGTTAAACGGTATAAATATAAACACTGAAATTATATATTTATATATATACAAAATATCCTTGTAATAAAAAATAACACCGAGATTATAACGCAGTGAAAAAATATTGTGTGAGATTTTAAAAGAAATTTGTTGAAGATGTCAAAAACACAAAATCAAGTTGCCAATGTAAATTGAAACTAACATATAAAGAGATATAAACAGCGTAAACAAATGTTGAATCAACGACACTTTATAATCGTATAATATGACATTACGTCAAAATCGGTATAAACGTATTTGTATTAACAAAAATCAATATCATTCTGTTCTATTTATTCTCAATATAGTAAACATGCTTCATTAATTAAACAAGAAAACGATAATTCCGAAAATAAGATTCAAGACGATTGAGATGAATTGTTAGTTTATTTAGCTGAATCAACAATAACTTTTATCTAATTATATGTTATATAAAAGCAACTCTTATATTTTATAAAACAAATAAACTGTCTATTTAATTGACTTATAGAGTTGATTCAGCCAATAGTTACAATAATGTTAAAGAAAGTTTGAACAAAACAACTGAGACATTGAAAGTAGTAAGAGTTTTAAATATCCACGGAATTAAATCGTCGATACGTAAAAAGCTGCGACACAATATATATAAACGTATATTTGTATACATGTAGACATAGAAAGATGAAGAAACAAAGCACATGTTGGGCAGATTTGAACTCGGTTATTGGGGTTTGTGAACGTGTCATCTCACGTACCGGAAGTTGGATGCAAAAAGATCGCGCGAAGGCCGCATCGCACGAAATATGCAAACGACGTCCTTCGGGGGCGACAAGAAAAGCTCGGTTAAGCGTGGCTCGCGCGCGCGTTGCGCCCGGCATACAACAGCCACTGACTCTCGGTCCGTGTACGTACAAGTCGCGCGTCGCTCGCGCGCTTGTGTCGGTGCACGTGTAGCCGAAGCTATACCGGCGCGCGCGCTGCCTCTGCTTGCTTGCTTGCTTGCTCACTCGCTCGCTCGCTCGTTTGCTTGCTTGCTTCGTTGCTTGCTTGCACTCGACCTATTGTCCCAGTTTCTTCGTTGGACGTAAAAGCAAGCGCACGAGCAAGCGTTCACCAATAGCCACCCACCTACAACCCTTCGCGACCCAACCACCCTACCCCAACCCACCGACGCTCTTTTCTTTCTTTCATTTTACCCGCGTCATCAATCTTTCTCTCGGTCTCTTTCTCTTTTCAACAAGTAGCCGGTCTCGCTTTTTGCGAATCCACGGCTAACTTACAAATTCGCGGGGTGAAAAGTCCTCAAATCCTTTCGAATTCTCTGACAAGGTACTTCGCAATCGACAGTTTACAAGGCATTATTCACCTTTTTTCTTGTTCATTCCTCTTACCCTTTTTCGTGTGGTTTCCTTCTTTTTTCTATACAATGTTTCATTTGGTCTTGTTAGTTTGACTCTGTGATGTTATAGGGTGGATTAATTCAATGTACAGATTCTTTGTACACAATAATACTTGAATTTTTATTTCTCAGTGCAGAAACATTTTCATTAAGCAGAATGCAGATACTTTCATTGTAATTTATTCTCACCAAATTCAGATTTAATTGATGTTTCAGGAATTTCAATATAAAAGTAATCAAAGTTAAAATTAAAATTTTAACTTGATTATTCAATTTTAAATTTTATCTTAGTATAACTGATCTTATACATACATGTATTTAGCATTTTTATAAAAAAAAATAAAAATATAGCTTATTACTTTATCTACTGATTAAATGCAACTTCTAATTAATTGAAAAAATGTTTTATTTTACTTTCCAGTATTATGATTTTTCTGTTTATGAGGAAAATTTAATTCAAATCTGTTAACTAAAATGAATCAAGCACTCTATAAATTGAACTAAATGACAATTTACTTTTTTCTGTATTTTTCATTAATTAATTAATTATCAACCTCATATTAATTGTGAAGTCGATGATTAACTTCAAACAAGTGAAATTCTCTCTTTCGAATTTTAGAGAACGCATATATTTTATTTAAAATGTATTATTTTCCCAAATGTTCATAACTGTAAATTGTGGTCATTGCAGTGAATTTGGAATTGCAGTTCACAATTTCAAAGTTCAGTTCAATTACAAATGAATGTTTTTATATTACAATATTTTCACAGCATTAATAGATCTATTTTTCTTGTCCTCGCGCGTTTATCAAATGAACATAAATATTATACCACGTTATTACCATCACAATAATTCTGCAATTTATTGTTTCAGTGGGTTTAATTCTCGAAAAGCGTTCATATACGAAATTCTCCCATAATTTTCAACCATCCTCAGTATTTATATTCCCTTCCTAACCCGCTTGTGTTGATGTTATTACGAAGATAAAATCATCGCGATATTTCATTATCAATTATTCTGCACGTAAGTACCACGTGTAACTATCAGAAGCGATTTAATTAGAATGAAAATTTTGATAAAGACATCTAATTAATCAAAAACCATTTATATATATATCTACCAACCGATGAATGTACATGGCTGTTTTCGAAAGATGTTGCAACAACATTAACAACATTCTTTATTTAACGATTGCGCGATAACTTTGAAAACTGTCTCAATTAAAATAAAATTTTATATAATAAGAACTTTATCGCTCTGTTGTGATTATTTTTATTATTATGATGATTATTGTAGTAGAAACGACTCGTTACATCATGTATCGTATAATGTAGCAGATTTAATTAGCTATTATTCTAAAATGAGGAATCACGTATCGTAATAGTAAGTTTGTAATTATGCAGGCCACTATAACTGTCTGTGTCGTTAATTACGATAAATAATTTATAAAAATGTATGCAGTTTTTGTTACATATAATATAGAATGTTTTAAAACTTGAGAATATGTCAGGGATTTCCATTGCAATACTTCTTTATTAGTTATCAACACAATTAATCAAATTTCCTTTTAATTAATATACAATACTCTACTTTAACGATAAAAATAATTGTTCGTTTATGTATTTGTTTAAAAACAAATATTTGTTCGTAAATGAATACACGTAAAGATCTCGCAAAGTTTTTCATTATTATCTTAACAAAAAAATATGCTATATATTTTCAATTGCATTATAAATATTCCATTTTTCATCCCGGCAAACATTTAATATAAATCAGTGATACACAATGTTCGCTTTATGATTTGTAATTGACGTTATTGATTGACGAAGTACATATTTATAAAAAGAAACTGATTTAAATACATTGCTGTTAGAAGTGCGTATGGTTGTAATAAGCACCTTCTTTTTCATAAACTCGTACATTAGAAATCATTTTGCGCGCATCGTAAATGATTTTAACTGAAGATGGGCTATTCAGCCAGCGCGCAGAGCACGCAAAAGAAATCTCAGAAACGAAGCACACGGATCCTCATTCGCTCGGGGAGAGATTATCGTTACACGATCGCATATGAATTCAAATTACACTTGATTATACACGCTTGTGAATGATTATGTACACATGATGAACCAGCGAGGTGTTCGCGCTCCCGCGATTATACACGCTTGTTTATAAATTTCACTTGTTCATAAACACGCATGATTGGTGAAGTTTAGATACAATCGCTAAGTCGTTACGAAAGCAACCCGACAGATCCCCCATATATTTCCATTACATAAATTCTTCAGTTAAGTATTTCGTGACACTCATTGACATCGCACGCCGTTAGAATGTTCTCACAAGCGCGTCTCTGCGGGTTTTTTGTATGCTATTTAGAAATGGTTGCTTTTAGAAACAACAAGAAAATATATATAGATTTTTATTTGTTCATTTTTTGTTGTCGCGAAATGATATAACGGGCATTTGACATTTGAAAATGATCGACATCTATCACACCCAAAGGACCTGGGATCAACGCGACCCACACGTGCCTCGGAATATTATCATTTTCCAGTAAAAAAAAATTCTTGGCAAATGTCTCCGATATGGGTCGAATACATAAGCTGAATGGCTAATATCAATCGGTTATGCTGAAATGTAATTTTGTATACACTTTTTCTTTTGAATATCACCTTTAAATTGATGTAATAACAATTCAAGATTATCATTAAAATGTTCTATTACAAATTTAAACGTTACACTTAAATCATTCATTCAACAATTTGTCAGATAATTCAAGACAAATGAAATTTTATGTTAGAAAATAATGTATTGAATAAATATATTATTTCGTATAGTTTGATTATATAATCATTTTTCTTCCTTAAAATAGCGGCTAATCTTTATAAATATACGATCTTATTTTATTTGTCGATTTCTTTATCTTACGTATAACGTGATATAAAATTTCTCCTCTTGTTTAAGAACTATTAATAAGCTGTTTCACACCTTGGTGTCAACCTGTTAGTACAAAACGAGCATTGTGGTGAGAATCTATTTTTAATAGTATACACATATAGACATCTGAAAAAGAACATACTTTGAAGAATTAAAGTACATGAAACTGAAGAAGGCGAGTACAGGAGAGAGAATGAGACATCGAGAGAGCGAGAGAGAACGAAAAAAAGTGGTTTTCAAGAGCAACGGCGCAAGTTCATGGGCTTTTGCAGTTTAATTCCTCTTATCAACGCTGTGTAGGTGCGTTCAAAGACGTCGATTAATGCGGCATATTGACTGATAATTTCCTCGCAATCTTAGTTCAAATTGCGCTGACTACGATTAATTCTCTCGGGATGCAATATAATTTGACTACACTTGACGTACATTAACAGCAATCTTCTAAAACAAAGTAACAAACGAAAAGGTAAGAATAAATGTGACGTTAATAATTATTGTATATTGTTTATATATTGTCGTACGAGAAAAAGGCGTCGTGAATTTCGGTCGTCACGTCGAAATGGAAACCGAGAGAAGAAAACGGGACTCGACGGTGTACCTGACCCATTTCGTTGTTCCCAAGTTTGCCATTGGCAGTAACGTAGCTGCATCGATCGACCTCAATTCGTGGCCCCAGCCTGGCACCGAGCGCGACCCCACAATTTGTCACTCCACCCCTTGTCTGTCCGCCCGCTTCTCCCGCACCCTCTCCCGTCCCACCGCCCTCCTCGTCCAAGCATGGTTCACTCAGGAGAGAGTGAGCCAAATGCACGGAGGTCGAGGGAGAGAGCGAGCAAACGATTCGCTCTCCAGGCTAACCTATGTACAGATATTACATACATCTATGCATACAAATATATATATATTTATATATCATATGCATGTATATATAGATGTGTATAGATAGATATGTACATAGATACACATATATGTATATATATAGATGCTGCACCCTAGCCGGCGTTGCACGTGTGAAAAGCGTACCGGCAAGCCGCCAGTTGGCTTGCGTTTCATTATGCTGCTAGAATTCCTATGACATTTCCAGCGTTACCATGCTGGTTTTCTGTTTGGACACTAAAAGCGATCATCAATCATATGAAAGTTTCTTATATAAGAGATACTTGCGAATTTGGAACTCATGTGTAATCCTCTAATGTGGTTAATGTTACAGTCAAAATGAGTGATTTCGATACTTAATCCGTCGTAGAGATGCCAGTTTTCTACTTTCATCCGAGTCAAAACCCAAAGACTTAGATTCAACAAAGGTCATTGGAAGGAATTTGAGTAAATGTGCTCTAGTGTAATCAGTCATCTTATTTGTTCAAATATAAACAACAATGATACTTAGCCGACTCGCGTGTATTCTCATCGTTGGCTAACTGAATGCTGGGTCAAATAAATGGGTCATCCAGATCGCGATCCCAAGCCATTTTCGTGTAGCAACCGTGTATATGGGAAGATGTATCGCGCAGAACCACCACCTTGCACTTAAGCTTTTACCTACTTTAGTGAATAACCGTGAAAGAAGAGACCATTAAAGGACCGACGCGGCACAAATATCATGCATTTTCGAGTCAGCGATTTGGAGAGTAGGTATATAGGTTACCTAGTTTCGCTAGCCCAAATACCTACACCCAGATTCACGTAGCAACCCATATACGCGGCAGTCTAATAGATATATAGCGCTGTACCATCCAATCGTCGAGATGACTTAGGGGCAGCTTAATCTTACTGCTTTACTCTGTTTCGTCCGATGATTTGCAAATGGACATCCAAGTAATCTATACTTCAATGAATAGTGAACCAATACTTATCCAACACTGCATCGTTTCATCTTATCGAATTTGTAAAAACATCTACTCGCTTTTTTGTTTTTGTTCTGAACGTTGTTTTACAGTTAGAGCCAACTGCGTGTTCCCCATACTAAATCCTATGCAAACTGAGCGGTTTATGGTCAGACCTGTTATGCTAATAAACTTGGCGGCAAAATTAGCAACATTCACGATTACACGAGTACGTGTCTTCTATCGCATTTTTTAAAGCAAGGTCTTGATAGTTCGTGTCTAGGTTATACGTGTACGATTCACCTGCAGGCTGCGGGTTGACATCGATCACGCATCGCTGATCAACAGAAAAAAGAGAGAGGCGCGTGAGGACGTAGCTCCAAGGATTCACCGAATTTGGCGGTGGCATCCGGATTGGGCTAGGTCGGTGCTCAATGCAATTATCCGACCAAGGCCTGGCGTACTCCTTCGCAAAGAAGGCATTTGTAAGATCGCGTAACGAGCACGCCTCAAGGCTGTCGCTCAGGGTCGTCGCTCGCGCGACTAATTCCTTCGGTATTTTTCGGACCGAACCCAACTCTACGCCGATTCATAATCAGCACGTACGGCATTGTTTTCCGGATGCTATTTGCCGGAAGAGAATTCGATATATACAAATCACATGCTGACGCGCGCGCTTAAGAATTTAACCTTACAATTTTATGGGATAAAATGATGAATTTCACTTAGTTTAAAATGTGGATATTGAAAATCCAATTTTGTGCAATTGGTAATATGCTATTATAGGATCTAGTTTAACCATAACCTTGTTTTTGATTAGTGATGACGATATCATATTTGATAGGTGGAAAGTCACAAATCAGATAAGCTTATGGCATCAAGGGAATTAAATCTTGAGCGTTGATGATTATTTTTTTGAAGACGGCATATGAGAGAGGTGAGTTGGCTTTGAGGGACGATATTCAATTACGATTAGATTCGATCGTCACTAGCTGATGGAAGCGTTGCCAAAATTGAAATCAATAGTTTCCGTGCGTTATAGCCGAGAGAAGGAGAAAGCAAAGCTGCGGATCGAATGGTCGGGTATCGTGATCTGTTGACAGAGTTGGAATGATGGGTTCGCACGTTTTTGATCGGACATCGCGTGATCCAAAACATTGTCGTGACGGCCCTGTGGAAAAGCAGTCGAGGCTCTTTCCGTGAAAGCAGTTGCGACGGTAATATGACAGGCCATCAAGCGTCTGATTCAATCGAATTTGGCTGCGGTAGCAAGACTAACTTTGATAACACAAGCTCTTTCAAGCATTTTGTTCTGATGATGCACGTCTGTCATGACTTCCAGCAAACTAGTTAACACAAATGAAAAAAAAATGTCCAAATCCATGCATGAATGATGTAAGATTTACGACATGAGATCGGTTTACATCCAATCCTTCTATATCCTACGGAATGATTGATTTGACTAAAATAATGCTATTACACTACAGCTGAAAGATACGTGAAATAACAAACTGGACGTTTGAATGACATTTTGCAGTTCGAACGTTGTAATAGAAGTTAGGAAACAATACGAAACAGTTGTCTGGATTCAAATACTTCTAAAACTATTTACTGTAATTTAAGTTTTCCATTAACAGTAAACTAGCAAATAAGGGGATAAAACGTCACATTAACATTTTGCTGTTTACATGACGTTATAGAATTTTGTTTTTTACTGAAATTTCGTCGACTAAACTTGCTTATACATTGAATTTGAATTAGATAGAAGTTACCAAATATGACAACAAATTAAATACAAAAATACAAAATGTAAAGCTGCATCAAATTCAAAATGCACATCTCGTCTTTAAAGTCGTGTCGGTCATTGGAAGTTTGAAATTAGCTATGTAACATCAAACACCTTTGCAACCACATTCAATTTATTTAATACGATGCCTACAAAGGAGACACGAGAATTGGCAACGTCGAGAGCGTTGCCATTGACAGTAGTCTAAAGCGTTGGGGCATTGCGACTGGCCTAGATAAAGCGGGACAGGGCGGCATGTCATCGCGCCCAGTGAGTCAGTGGGTTAGCTCTAATTTCGATCGCAAGAGCGTTCTCGGGCGCAAATCGATAGGGTGCATCGTCATCTCTCGTGGCGGATGCGGGCTGCCGGGCCACAAACGCCGGCCAGAGCAACAGAGATGCCAGATAAAAGAGAGCGGAGGGAAAGTGTACGGCGACGTACACTTGGGGAAGGGAGAGAGAGTTGCGCGAATTGGGTCAATCAATAGCGCGATGCTATATAGGTCAGGTGCACTGGCGCCTCTATATACTCAACGTTGTCCTGGTGCGGCGCGTGTACACGTGCAGCTGCGGATATAGGTCAGCGCAGAATACTCGTGCATGTTGACCAACTACTTCCACCGGATAGCGCCTGCCGCGACCCAGCTCCATTCGCTCGCGCTTTATCAACATTTTACAAAATCACACCATTTTCTTCCTTGCCGTGCATTTTATGAACTCAAACTGAGTTTTGTCGCGACTAATGACATAAATCCACATTTCATGTTACAATTTATGGTTAATAATGGAGCAAGTTAATGTCGACACCTTTATTAACTTGATCAATTTTCCATCTTTTGTCCAAAGAGCTTGCTGATGTTTTAGATGAAACATTTTTTATGTTCGTTGATAGAAATATAAGTATTTTCCAATTTTAGTATACATTTATGTAATTTAATATTTTTATTTTTATACAAATATTGGAATGTTAACATGTACACCTGATTTGATCAATTATTTAGTAAATTATTATGTAAGTTATAAATAATATATGTATTTGTAAAATTGAATAAATTTGAAATTTGATGTACGAATATTGATTTTGAAATTTTTAAAAACAGATTTTGATATTTTTTAATGTACAATTTTTCAAGATGCATTATAAAATTGTTAGTTTGTTTTATATTTTGTTTGTATATTCTTTTATTCAATGAAAATTGATTATTCCCGGATTTAGCCATCTATGAAATAATATTGTTCTAACGGAACCGGTGAAACACTGTTTGATCAAACAGAGCAACCAATCCCTATTTTGTTATTTTAAACAGCAACATTTTACTTCAATGATTCAGTGATTTTTTACTTGATGATTATGATAACTGTATATAATGACAATTCAAGTAATAGAATTTCAACACATTTTTTTCATTATGTACATACTTTATAACTATTATATTGTATACTATTTTATGTTATAAACGTTTTCTTCACTATTCAATTTACATATATATTATGTTACATTCTAAACTTTTTTTTAGTTGTTCAATTTACATTTATATTATTATATAAATTGTTGTTGAAATGATAAATGTCTGACCAAAAACTAATTATAAAATGAAATCTCATAGACTTATTATGAAAGTTTGTTATTAACAAAATACATCAAGACTTTCACTTTAAACGTACATAGAAAATTAAAAAAAATTGTTTAAAGTAATCTACATTTGGCGACTATGAAATAATGCAATAATGAAATGAAAACTAAACGTGCAAAACGAAAATCAGATGTTCATATCATTCCTTGCTACTTATCCTATATAGTTTTTACATAAAGCTTTTTATGCACAAAAGTTTTTATTTACAGTTTTCGTATGAAAAATATAACAATTTCATTATAAAGTTGTGATAATTTTAAAAATCACATTTCATTATATTTAACATGATATTTAAATTAAAACTGTTATAATTTTAAAAAATAAATGCATTTTCCACGTAATTTTGTTTGTTATTGTTAAGGTGGGACGTCCGAAAACTCGTTATAGTCAGAATTTAATCGGATTTAATTGTTCATTATAATATTATTCTTTAATTTTTTAATTCTTCAAATTTTGAGCATACTTCTTTGCCTAGATCCGGAGATATTTTACTTTAAAGATTGGAAAAATTATATTTATAGATATACAAACAACGTATATGTCCAATATTTTGAAAATAAATATCTCACGTCCTAAATTATTCATATTTGAAGAAACGACAGATATTAACTTAAAGAACATTTGTTTCAATTACGAAGAAATTTTGACTATTCATAACAAATACTGTTATATCACGGAAAATATTAACAATATATGTTGACAAAGCATTTCAGACTATTTATTGTTGGTTTTTAGTAATATATTAAATAAATCAAGTAGAAAAACTTTCAGAATTCCTATTTAAATCGAAATTTAAATGCTATTTTTAGGTTAGTCGAACGTCCTATCTTAAATTGTAATGAACTTTTACAAATGCAAACATTTATTATTATCATGATTGTTGTTTTCATATATTGTGTATTTTACATTTTACAATAATCTCATCTATAAATTTGAAAAGAGCACGAGCATTTATTATGTTCTACCATTAAAAATTTCACTACTTAGAAAGAACGATTTGCTATTTTTCCAGCTTAAAATCTTACGTCTGATTAAATCAGCAAATTTGTTACGGAATCTCCAATTGTAATTTTGTCTTATTACTCAGCTTAAAAAACCTTAGCGATTTTCTGGTTAACTTTTGTTCCTCTCATTAGTGAAATGAGCTAAATTTTTATTGACTATTCACGTTCAATTTCTTATTCTACTAAGTAAAACCAAGTAAATTATCACTTTTTGAAATTCAAAGCGCACATATTGCATTAACAATTTTTTATTATCCTTTTTCAGAAAATAAATTACATCCAATATGCTATCATTTTAATTTTCATTTGATCTAAAATGCTATTTCCTCATCATGACTCTTTAATTTTACAATACATGAAAGTAAATTAGAAATTGTATTTTGTAATTTTTTTCCTGGAATTTTTGTTTAATCTAGTAAATCTATATATGGCTGTTATATACATTAATTTGTCAAATCAAGTTAGAAGTGACATTCAGTGAAATTTCTGGCGACAATTAGCAAGCTGTTTAATATTGACGTTGGGAATAACCATGGAACGATCTTTTGAAAAATATTCCAATTCGAGAAACATTTCATACATGCATCTGGAATTAACTTATTCGCTGTTTCACATTTTGATCTGAATGGCGGGAAACGTGTTTGACATTTTACATCAGTCTTGAGTTATGAAAATTCGAAAACATTGCTTTTCTTTTGTAAATATTGGTTCTACTGCACGGAAATACGTCACAAACTTCGTCCAAACTTTACTTGTTCAATTTATAATTGGTTGCCCTGTACGGAAAAAATATATATCAAAATGTATGTCAAAATACATAACTTTTTACCGCTAAAATATATTTGAAAATATATTTTTTATTATATTTTTACAAATATATTTTAAATATATATTGAATATATAACTTTTTGCCGAAAATATACACGTAGAACAGAATCAATATAAAAATTTATATGTTGATTTTTTATCCCAAATAAAAGTCTTGTTTATTTAACGTTTCGAAATAAATTTTATTTCCTCATCAGAACTAAAAAATATAAAAATAAAATATACATTCAATGTCAATAAATTTTTGAAATCATAATAATTCGCATTAATTAATAACAATTTGACATA
>JABFPJ010002719.1:0-18489 GCA_022817425.1 Gryon sp. ZL-2020
TAATAAATAATAAATAAATAAAAAAATAGTTAACAAATATTATTCATCTTGAACTTCTATATAAACTTAAAATAAACTGCTTACATTAATTTATTGGATCTGACAAATTAATAAAAACATTGTCCAATAAATAAGTAAAATATTTATAGTCAGAAAAGTAACTTTAATCTTGTAATTAAAGCTTGTTCCGTATTAATATACTTCCAAAAGTATTATTTCTTCTTAACCTAAGAATATACAAGTTTATACCCGACTACCACTTACTATAAAACGGAATTACTTAACCGTGAGATTATTTTATTTTAATGATATGCAACCAACTGATTATAAATGACCAATTTCTTAAAATTTCTATTTCTTGATAAAAGGATTTAATTTCGTTTTATAAAACAATTTATAATAATTTGAAGCGATTATCAATTTAAATCTTTATCTAAATCTAACTTTTCTTATTCTTAGAACAAGATGTTTATTATTAATATTTATATGTTATTAATGATAGGATCTTAACAAAAGTAATATTGTTATAATTTCAATGTGCCTGATAGTGCAAAAAATGTAATTTCATAAAGCATAATTTGTTTACCAAAGGAAAGCGTTGATAATAAATAAAATATTTGAAGCTTAACTTATAGTTGCAATGTTATTAATGTTTAATATATTAATACAACGCATCGTTCTGGAGAATCGTGTTCTTTATGATAATTTATATAACATTCAGTTACATGATGTGTTTCTGCGCGTATTACTAGAGAAAAGGCCATCGGGTTAACGCGATTATCGTTAAATTATTAGGATATCAATTAAGAACCACTGGGAAGCAGTCGATATATGTAGTTTTCATGCAGGAGGACATCCGGCCGCTAATTCTGTATCTGGTATTTGGTTACCGTAAGTCGTGCGAGAATTCTCGAGAAATTATGGTATCCTTATTCTCATATTCACTTTTTCGCAGTCACAGCTGGGATACGATAGTTCAATGGATGCTGAACATTTGCATAAACACGAAATTTAATGCCATCTATACAATTAAATGTATTCTGAGACTGGTAACAACTTCGAGTTAAACTAACAAAAATATTTACCAGCAGAAGATTAAAAAGAAATAGATAGAGAAATATTTCACTTTGTAATACAGATATTACTATTTTAAGGTTAAAATAACAAACAAAATTGATTTTAATTTCCTCTACTTTTGAAAAGAAAGAAAAGCTTTACTTTACATTGTGTTATAAGACTATATTCTTTTATAATCTTGATTACATCAATAAATTATTATCAATCTCGAAGAATAATGAGTTACATATATGCATAAATATTATCGCGATGCAGCTGTTACAACGACTTCCGTTAGTAACAACTTATTGTACAAGATAGTTTACCTTTCCTAACGCCATCTTTGCTATAATATGCGATAATTAATCTTTATATTAATGAAATTATTAATTTCTGATTATTAGTGTGACAGATGTAAACTGGTGCAAAGACTTTCGTAACAGTTTGAATACGTAGACTATTACGAAAATATAAATCAAGAATTAATTTTTAAATATTCTACTCATACAATTTATAACACAAATAAACTTATGGTGAAAATAAATTGTTTTATTTATACAATAAGCTAGCAAAAAATAACTTTGATACAATGTTCAATTATTGTTTTCATATTCGTAACTATAAATAAGTAACACTATAATTTTAATCTTACAATTTTCTCAAGGAAGTTGTGTTTTCATTTCGAATATCTTATTTCGGGATGGTTAGCAGTGACTAAGTTGTTCTAAGAATAAAATTCCTCTATTGAAGATCAATCAGGAAAAATATCAGAATATGAATAAAATCGACAATATATTCTTCCTAGCAAAATATGCTACTCATTACTTTCTATTTTAACTGCTATTAATATGTGATTCAAAAAGTCATAGTTACATGCATGTATAGTTGATTCTTATAAAATGCTTATTAATGTTCAATTATTTTAGTTGAATTAGTTCTTTAGTCGGATAAGTGTTATTTACTTAATAAGTATATTTTACACATTAAATTAAGAAATCCGAGTTTAAAAAAGGCACTCTTGCCATTTGATGTTTTTCTAACATCAATGTCAATAAATACATTAGACTCGTGGCGACGTTTATTCATTTAAAATGCTATATATGCTCAGCCGTCGTCGACTGAAAAACTACACGCTTCTTCTAACTGCCTGATTGAGTTCGATCATTAATCATAGTGCGACGACCAATCAAGCACCCGCGCAAACAAATCGTGTATCTGATTTAAGTGTCATACGTCATTAATGTGATGTTTTGCGTCAGCAGGCCATTCTTAATCGTGTTTTCTCAAGTTAACTAGATCAAAGAGCAAAGACATGCACGAAAAAATAAATTCGCCAAGCATTCCTGATCTTTCAATAATCAAATCTCATCTGTTAGATGTTTACCTTCAGGTGCAACATAATTTGTTACAAGGAGAGAACAACACATGCGCGATTGACAATTCACTTACGAAACGAAGGTGATTCGCAATAATAATTTCAATGCATATGATACGATGTTCTATGAATATAAAATCTGCATACGGGAAAAACAAAAAACGCACACCGTTTCTTATATATTAAGTTGCTACATTATTTGAATCGTTTGAAAATTTTTTAAATTTTTTCGAAATTTCGTACCTTGGACTCGTTTTCTGGGAACAAGAGAAATTACAAAAATACGAAACTAAAAGCAGGTGAAACACGATGTTGAATAAGATTCGTGTTTGACTTCTTCGGATTAACTTTCGGGAGCCTTCGTCTCGATCTAGCGGCATTTCCTCAGTCCGACGGGTCAACAACAAAGTATTGCGAGGGGTGGTCCACCGCATTTTAATAGCTATTGTTCATCACCGCGGGTGATCATCCAATCCTGCTTTCCCGTCGACCTGGTTTGTCTTCTCTTATTTTTATTATTATTACTTTTTTTCATTATCCCCACACGTATGTTTTCTCTTTCTGATGCTGGCGCATGCTCTCCACATCACCCTCGAATCGTTCATGTGCACGAAATGTTCAAGTTCTCTGGGATGCTGAAACTGTACGTAAATCAAAGTAGATAGGTGGGTAGGACGCTATATTAATTTGAATTTAAATGGAACTGGCTCGAAAAATTAAGAGGTCGTCTACAGATTAGAATTAAATAATGGCCCGTGAATCTTCGGGAGAGCGTTTTTTACTGGAGATCAACAATTTTACAGAGGTACTCGGAGTCACCTTTACCTGTGAAACAGAATCGTCTTCGTTACTTGTTTTAGTTTTAAATGTGAACGAGCTTCTTTATAATTACAGGTTAGAAGGAATTGATAAAATTCTATTTCAGAAAACATAGTTAACGAAATAAACAAAATTTAATGACTAAATTCTTGGGATTTTTATAATAGAATTATTGAATAAGTTTTCAGGTTTTATTGTAGATATGATTTTACATATTATATCAGTTTAAGCAGATATTTGTAGATGCATGATTTTTTAATTATTAGGTATAGATATTAAGTATATTGTGTGAATGTAGATGAAAATATATCAAAAGACGTTTCGAATACCTTGAATGTACTTACTGCAAATAAACTTATATTGATAATTTCATGAAAGCAAATTTTTATTTAAACATTAAAACATTGTTATAACATCGGATTCGAGACTTTATTTTAAATTTTAATTTGGATTGAAGTACTTTTATAATCCTTGTATAAACATGAACTGTTTTGTATGCCCAACCAGGTCCAGAATGTAGTAAAAGGTTTCTCTGAGTAAGTTCTAAACGCAATTCATGTTTATATACTTCAAGAAATTGCAGAACATAATAGCCTGAGGAGTATTCATTTCAATTTTAACCTGATAATCTTTTTAATAGGCTTTGATAATAAACATATTTTTCTACAAAGTTTAAAGTTAATTTCGGATGAATTATATTAATCATATTTTTAAACATATGATGAAAATGATGGTGCCAAGAAATATGTAATTAATATTTAAGAAATATTGGTGAACGAATCCATCGTTATGTATGCATAATATTACTTTATACCTAAAGTACTTTACTTAAATTCATACATTTAAAAAAAATAATGTGAGTTACAATTTGTGAATGTAAACATTCATTTATTTAATAAATGATAAAATTGTACTAAATATGTATAATAATTCATAATTTGTCTCTTTTACTCATTGTTTTTATAAGTACTTTTTTTTCTTTCGTTATAATGACTTTATAAGGCACGTTAACTTTATAATTTTATTTCTCATTTTTAAACTATTTTAATGTCAAAATATTATTTTTTGTATTTTAATTACATTAAATATCATTATATAAATATTTAAGTATAGTTCTTAAAAAAACTAATAACGTAAGAGAATTATGTACCAGAACGTAACAAAATTGGAACATATAATCTCATTTGCATCATGTTGTTAAGCCAATTCAAGTGATACTGAAATCGTGCAAAATCTTTCAAGAAACCATCAATCATGAAAAGCAAGACCTGACATTTAGTTTCTATTTATAGAAACACGAATCACATTAGGCATTATTAAGTCAGAACAAACATTCATGATTTTCGAGAAGCATGATTAAGATCTTAAAATTGGAAACATTCAAGATAAAGTATTTTTATAAGGTTGCTAATAAAATGTAATAACCATGAATGGTTTATAAATCCAGAAGTGACATTTAAGTTCCAAAAATTTAGTTTTTTTGAATCTAGTCTTTCAATCAGTGAAAATCTAATTAAAATTAAATTTTCATTGAAATTGCGTTATAATCTATTTATTATTATTATCTTACTATATCAATAACGAGAAAAATTTGTGTTGAAGTAGTTGAACGTTTTCGTACCACTAAATCAACAAGGTCCAGCTTTTTGAAAATATTTTCTTATAATGAATAATACATTAGAATCATAAATAATTACAATTTGGTAAAGTGGCAAAAACGCCGTGAGATCACTGGACGACATCATGTCTTGTAATCAGAAAGAAAATCAAAGAGAAAGAGTGGCGTTAAAGAAAAGATGAAAACGAATGAGAGAAAATAACAAAGGATGAGAATGTGCGAGAGAGATCGCACTTGGAGACAATTAATCAAAAAGACTGGCAGGAGGAGCGTGCGTGAGAAATACGAGACAGGATCGTCGCTTCCAATCCTGAAACCTCGAATCTAACAAAGCCTCTTAACTGGCAGCAGCACATCCAAATCTAAGTCAAATAGTAAATCTAAATTCCAAGAGGAATAGCGAAGTGGCTTGCTGGGTAATTTACTCTCGCGAAATTTAAACAGAATGAGAAGATACAGTTGCCTCGTAAGTCTTTCAGAATCTGAACACGTCTTAAACCCGTCGTTGTGAAGTTATCGTACCGTTGTCACGGAAGGTTTCCTATGGACAAGATGAAACATGGAACTGTCTAGCTTTCAAATAAATCTACCTTAATTAATTTTGATTATTTTATAGAGCACCATATTTTCTAATTCTGTCTTCTACGTCGAGATCTCACTGTGTGTTTTGACACGAATTCAAATTAGTCACCATGACTAATTGCAAGTTAGAAAGCTTAATATTCATTTAACTAAATTTTTCTATAATTTTCTAAAATGTATAATTATTTATTGATTGATAAAAATAAAAGGATGAATGAAAAGACTCTTTCAAACAATTTATCTTCAAAACAAAATGAAAAGACAATTACAAATCATACAACTTGACTTTTAAGACCAATTCTTTCTCATTGTTCGTGAAGCGAAATATTTAAAATTCAATTTAATGGTGACATCTATAAAAGGCGTATAATTTTGCGGAAGGTAAAATTTCGCGACACAAAAACAAAGATAAAGTTTTTTTTCTGTTTGTTTTCTACCCAAACATTTCATGCTTTATTCTTTCTCTTTCTTCTCAGCTTCATGTATTAAGTAGGGTATGATCAAATGATTTGTCGACGTAAGGGTGCCAAAGAGACGACCCTTAGTAAATCCTTTTGACGAGGGATAAGTAATTCGAAAATCGCGTGGGTCGGCTGATCCAAGAATTCCGGAATCAACGATCACACATGTTGCTGCACGTGAAAACAACACGCATGTCTTGTTGCTCTTTATGTGCTAGTTTTTGCACTTGCATATTCAAAGTTAAGCTTTTTAATTTATTTGTAATTCTGTAAAGATTCTAGGATTCTGTTTACTTAGAAGTGAATATTTTTAAAATTGGGCTTCAAGCATCCCTTGGCATTATCAAATGTAATAGTTGTTATTAATTCACAAATATTGTGTTTGGGGTAATCCATCGCTTATATAACGAACTACTTGGAACGAACTACCGAACTACATTAAACAATCTGAAACACTAAAATAAAAAAAAGGAACGGAAGGACTTATACTTGGACGAATTTTGACACTAAAATCTAGTGTAACGTTTCGGTCAATTTATATGACCCGCTTCAGACTAAAAAATATAATCTCCGGAGCTAAGGAATTCCTCTCGCAGAGAGAGTTGTCTGTTAGGTGTTTCGTGCGGCTCCATCGATAGTCAAATGCGACAAACTCTCATCAATTCAAGACTTATATAGAAAGAACGATGGTAATAAAGAAGCATATCAAGTTACAGGTTGAATGAACAATATCTAATTGTTATTGTTTCTGTTTAAGTTTATCCAGTAAGGGTAAATACATTTTATTTAATTTATCTGTGTTACCCTGTAAAATGAGGGTATTTTTTGTAGTTTTTATAAAAAGCATTTCAGAAATCATTCGTTTTTTAAATTGTTGTTCAATATCCAGAATTTTTACGTTTTTCCAATGAAAATCATGACCGTGAGAGATTCTATGTACCGAAATACAATTGTGTCTATCAGGGTCACAATACGTCCAAGTATATATATTCGTCCAAGTATGAGTCAGATTTAAATTCCTTTTTTCTTTATTTGAGAATAGTCTTGGACAGTTTTAAATTGATTTTATGTAATATAATCTGAAACACTGCCGATTTTCAAATGTCGCCTGATGCGTTATTTACTTCTTTTAAAAAATTGGGGAAAGTAATTTTCTATCTCTACTTTCCATTTCTATTGAAGAAAAGTAAACTTCTATTATGTCATTTCAGGGATGAAAATACTTTTCCGCCCAAGGGAGCAAAAGTGCTACTTTCGTTCTTTTGAGGGAAGAAAAGATGTGTTTTCGATGAACGTGTGAAAAAAAATTATAAGTAAACATTATTTGTTTTAGAACACACTTATCATTGTTAGATCTAAAAACTTTTTATGTTATATGGTAAGAACAACTAATGCCTCAATATCCTCTCTGTAACATTTATGGTTAGTAGGTGTAATCTTGATCATGTGATAATAATAATAATTAGTCATTTTAAAGAACACGTGCTTGTATTGTTATACTTATTTATCGTTTAATACAATTTAACAATGACAAAAAAAATGAGTCATAATAAATTCTCACAAAGAATTTATTGAGCCTCAGACAGAAAATTATGTTCAGACACAATGTTAAGTAAAGTTTGTTGGCAAAATTTCATTTTTCTCACACACAATGGAGAAATGACAACTTCTCCCACTGCTTACAGTGAGGAAAAAAATATCAATTTTAACATAAAAATGACGGACTTTGCAACTGAAAAACAGGTGGATAATTCCTTACTTCTCAGACGCAATGGCCTACGCCAATGCACCTTTTACGAAGATTTGCCACGAACCATTGCCTGGTCCCCGGATTTCAGCGGGGTTACCCGCAGTCAAGCAACGACCAACGTGTACGGAGTCGCTTACCCGGCTCCGTTTCTGCAATCAGCGGAACTGCAAGCTACAAAAAGCTCCTGGCCCCAGCGAGCTTTATCTGAAAGCCACGACGATCAGTCCTACAAATCACCACGTCAATCCGTTGTTTGAGTGAGGCGCATATATCGATTTTGATTTTTACATAATTTTCTTTTTCTCGTGGCGTTGATTTTGAATAATTGAGAGAAATTAATATATCTTAGACCTATTTTAATTTATTTTATTTCTTTCACCAATTATCGGATCTATTTTTTATATGTTTTAAATATTTATTAAGAATTAAATTAAATTTATCTTGTTTTTATTACAAGTTCTTGTCAAATAATGACTTTCAAGGCCAATTGATGATTTTTGAGTCTTAATTTCGAAGTTACAGGGGTTTCATTAACATTGTTTTAATGAAACTGCACGAGTAGTCCTGACAGCTGAGCTGTTAACATATAACAAAAGTCTTTGTGAGACGTTGAGACTGTTAAGTTTTATTGCACTACCCAGTGGTCAGGTACCGTTTTTACAGAATCTGTTCTTAACACAATGTTTGCATACACAATTTGTCACGAGTGTTACGACGTCGTAAATTATCTAGTACAATGTTCTATTGCAGCCAACTAACAAATCACATCAAAACCTTGCTATAAAAAAAATTTGCTAAAAAGTACGCATCTTTCAACTTTTATGCACATTTTGCTCATCTGTTGAATCTAAATCTAGAGTGTTATGTTTTTTAATTACATATATACTATTGGAATCGAACTATAAAGTAAGTTTTCTATTTTAAATTAGAATCCATGTAATAAAAAAGAATATAATGTAGCACATTATTCAACGAGTGACAGTGGGAAGTACAATATGATACTTTTTCATCGAATGGTAGTGGGAAAAATTAGTATTCATAAATAATATAAAACGATAAATAACTTAAATCGGATTGAATCTATAGAAATTTAATAATTGTTCTTAGATAATTTTTTCTAATATTATGATATACTTACAAATTATATGTTCAATATGTACCTCTGATAATCATATCATATTTACAAATTTAATTACATTTTACACAAAACTGTTACACAAAAACAAGAGAATAGCATATTTAAAATCGAATCGTATATTGTTTCCATATACAAAATAACATTAGAAAATCAATTGATACAAAGTTACCTATTAAATTATACACTGATCCAGTGCATTATCTACCATTACCATTTGTGTTATTTCTTTTTTAACTATAAACGAATATTAATTAAAAGAAGTATCATAAACATAAATAAAAGTAATATCAAAATTGATTTTATTTATACAATTTAATAATTATTTACACAAATAATGCTACCACCCAAATGATATAATATTTCATTCAGATTTCCTATCAATCTAATACGGAAAAGTTTACAATGTAAAAACTTTACATATTGAATTCGTAATATTAATGATCCGTTAGATGAAGCATTACGTATTCTATCAGATTATAAAATACATTCATGACTGGATCAATAGGAGCATCAACATTAAATCTGACTTAACTTACATTAGTTTTACTATAAAATCTTATTTACTTTCTAACACTAGTTTATTATCAGTTTATTTTTAAAATTTTAAATAATATCTGATATAAAGCTTATGTCTAGTATAAAAAAAATAGTATGATAAAACAGCATTAATCATTACCTTTCTAGTTATCCCTAACATGTAAATTTGATAATGTGCTATTTTATTAGAATGGGAATATTGACAAAAGATCCTTAATATATATTTTATTTTAGTAAGGTAATCGTTCTCAATTCACAATCTTTCTTACAAAAATTATTTGATTTTGTTTATCGGTAAATCTCTATTCTGATAAACAAAGATGATGCTTATCGTTTGCTTTTCAACACCAAATCATTTAATAGAATTAATATTTAGCATAGAATTTTGTATGAAAGTTTACATATTAATTCTTTAAGAAACTACCCGCGTGGAAAAATTAGTCTGGATATAGTCTGGCAAAGTGTATCCAGATTACATCCATACTATATCCAGACTGCTTTTTCTCCTAGGGTATCACTAATTATATTATTTGTTTATATATACTATGAAAGTATTGTGAATGTTTCACACTATAAGATTATTTATGACAGGTGTAAGAATAGCACTTAACGTACTTTGAGAAAACTCAAATTATGCAGAAATGAAAGGCAGTTCCAAAAATGCACAAACTTTATGCTCATCGGAACTGTAGTTGGGACAATAGGGTGGGCTAATACCAGGCATCGGCGAAGAACGTACTGATGGTATGAAATAGCATGGAAGAGTCTCGTCGAAACCAGCGGGTGGTAGGCATTTTTCCCTCTCTCGACCCTTAACCGATCCCCCTTTGCCTCCCATCCCTTGCTGTTTATAAGGCTCTCATTTGACTTTTGATTTAGCGTCTCTTTTTAAAATTGTTGTGATCTCTATTTGTATCCTTGTCTCTTTCTGTTTCTCGTCTAATGCCAGTCAGAAAGAACTTGATTCGTTTTGTTCATCGCTGCGCGTCCGCTTAGCTTCGGATTTTGGCTTCTTTAAATGATTGTTCGACCCTCGGTAGATAAAGAGAAATCGATCGAAGTTAAAACTCAGCAGAAAGAGAGAAAAGACGATGACCACTATGTAATCGAGACACATATCGCCGCATCGGTAACGCATATGTTTATCCTTCCACGAAACGAACCAAGAAATATTTTTTTCAAAACTTGCGGTAAAAAAGAAATAAGAGAAAATGAAAGAAAGGTCGGATTAATTAAAACTTTCAGATAAAAAATTGACAAATTTTGAGTTTTTTGTTTCATTATCGAAATATTCAATCTAAGCATCATTTCTCGTAAGGAAAATTATTAATTGTGTATTTTTATTCAGTGTTATTTTTTTCTACATTCACAACATGAAATAAAATTAAGAAATAATTTTATTAAAAAATGTCTTATTAAAACTATTTTTGCTAATAAATTTAGCAATCTCATTTAAAATCAGTCACCAAATCTGTCTATAGGTATATTGAGAAATGTCTCATCATCAATCAATTAAACTGCAATTTGTAACTTACATAGAACATTATTTTCTTTCTGTTTTATAAAACATTTCACAAAACAATATATATATGTCATAACATATATATATATATATATGTCATTTGAATCTCTAAAGAAAACTACAAAAATGATCGACACGCTAATGAAACGAAATTTCTAAATTAGAAAATTTTGTTCGTTTGAATTCAAATAAATCCTTGATCGTATGAAAGTATACGTGAAAAACAAAATTTTTACAAAATTGGAAAAAACCAATTAATTTTAAGTGATTGATATAATAGATGATGTAATAAATAAAAATTTCTCAGCGTATTCGTAAAAACTTAGAAGATTGCTTAAAGCGGCATACGCCTTTTCAAACATAGTAATTCTACCAGACAGTTTTACCACGCGCTGTAAAACAAATCTAATCTTTCGACGAGCTACCGTATCACTATCTGCTTTCGTTTATTTGCGTACAAGCAGAGCGCTTACAAGAAGATATACCGGCGATACAAGAACGAGCAAAAATAAGACGACGTATTCAGAAAGAAGATCATTAACAATGATAAAGAGATAATATACGTTACACATACATATCAGTATACTAACTCAATTGGATTTATCAAACTTTTCCTTATTATATTTGTATGATCTTTCGTCTAATATATTAAATCTAATATATTAAATAGATCATAAAAGATTTTGAGCTTTATATTCTTATCCATAATATTTTTACAATATTTTATAAAAATATCAAATTTTTCATTAAAAATTATCATTTTACTTTTTATGCATTTTATGAATCTCCACTTAACCAAATAAATTGTTAAAATTGTTAAAAATCCATATCGTTAATTGTAAATTGCTGTTAGATTAATAGTTATTTCAAAAATCTAGCTTGCAAAAATTACGAACTACGTCATTAGATCCACAGTCGATTTCATTGTATTAAACGCGCAAGCGCGATAATTCGCTTGGCACATGTAACCTTAGAGTGACAGTGTCAATGTTTTTCAGTAAAAACAATCAATATTCTGATTCTTATTAATTAATAACATTTATGTTTACATTATTCATAAGTAATATGAGTCGATCAGTCAGTTTGAACTGTCATTTTCCTGCCATCTAACCTAATTATCACGCATCTTCAAATAAAGTAACCTCAATTTCTAAATATACATGTGGACTCCGTTTCAAAATTCATACTTTAATCTCAAGATTTAATTTCATCTGAAGTGTTACGGAAAAACCAGTTAAATATATAAAGATTTCATATACACTTTCGTTTATGATCGTTTAATATCGTTGTTCCTAAACATTACAGTTATATCTTTTTCGTTACACATGCTCGCAAAGTCAGATTTTGCTCCCTGTTTTTCGGGAGCAAAGTGGAATTTTGCTCCCTTGAATAACAAAGATATAACAATTAAAATGAGTTGTTTGGCGTTAGCTTGGAACTGCTTAGTTCATATCAAAATAGCCCATATCATGAATTAAACAAAATATAAAATTATTAATTTCGTATAAATATATCATCATAACATAAAAAGAAAACTACTCTTATATCTTACCATCACTTATTAAAAAGTTAGTGCTGTATATAGTTATAAGTTAGTTGTCAATCTTACAATACTAGATACATGATTGCGCCCCTCGAGTGTGAGGCCTCTAATACTGCTTTTAAAGATTTTTATCTAGGCTTTATTCTGCACTGATACTTGTATTTCAATAGAAAAAAAGATCAATTTCAGAATTAATTCTCCATTCATTCTATATATCCATTCTTCACTCCAAAAAGAACACTTCAAAGTTCAATTACATTATTTCGAAAAATGAAGAATTACTAAAAAATAGTATTTTTAAATAAATTTAAGTATATAAACTACTTAAAAGACAATAAAAATACTCTAAAAACTACAGTGAGTACTAGAATATTTGTTAGACTGTCAAGTAATATCGGACTCTTTTGGTTAAATAGTGTATTAGAAGGTAAAATTTAATAAAAATTCCTATATTTATGATACTTTCTGCAAGGCACTATAGTAAAATTTAGTAAGCACAGCAAATAAATATTTTCATTTAATAGAAATTCTAAGACTTTTGTATAAGTCTTACGAGATTTTTAAGAAGTATGTGTTTACCAGTATAGTAATTTTCATTAGAAAGTGTGACAATGACACTATTATGTTCAATAAACACATACAGAATTCTCCTTAAAGAAAATGTTTTGCGTTATAGTAATGTTTATCTTAAACTATGACAAATGAAGTCTGAGTCGTATCTCCAATACGAAGCTAGCCAATGACAAAACTTTATCCAATTGAATTTACCTACTCATAAATATAATAGCAGTATATTGTACAGCTAGCGTGTGTGACATCACTCGCTTCTTTCGTGACGTCATTTCACACGCTTGTGGAATCGCCAAATTTTTCCACAAGTCGAACACAATATTTTTCAAATTTTAATTTTTTTATTTTACAAATAATAAAAGAAAAAATATACTTTTTAAACATTAATCGAATTAGTCTTCTAAAAAATGTATTTCAGTCTAGTAATTTGTCCTGAATCGGAATAATAAATATTAAGGAAGTCCGAGAATATGATGCAGTCTAGTAATTCCTACTAAAAATATTACATTGAATGAAAGATTGTTTTTGTGCGTGTCAAAATTATTAAGGTTCTTCAATACCAATACACCGGAGTTGCTGTCTTTTAAAATTATAAATTATTGATGAAGAATTAAACTTTATAAAATACACTGGTCGCAAAAAAAAACGCATCACTTTTTTTAACCCAAAAATTGCTAATTTTCAAAAGGCTGTAACTTTCTTAAAAATCAACGAAAATTAACTTTCTTTCTTTTAAATTAAAGGTGAATTCTTCTTCTTTCGATATGTGAAACGCAATTTTTGTTACACGTGACATTTTCTTACGTTTTAGCCCTGTAAACATAACTGAAAAAAATGTAAAAAACGCATCAACTTTAACTGCATTTTTCTGAAAAATTCTCCAAATAAAGCTATTGATTTCGCTTAACAATCAAAAAATTTGGTAAATTCTGAACAAATTCAAAAACAGAAAGTTAATTTTAGATGAAATTTAACGAAATTACAATTGATTGATAAAAACATGTTTTTTAATCAATTTTTGACATTTTTACTTAGAACTACTGTATGTTAAATTGTGTTTATGACTTTTTGTACAAGTTTATGTGTGTTTATGTATGCTTATGTGTTTTTATGTCTGGTCACAAAAAAATCATTTTTTTTAATTATAAAATTACCACTTTTCAAATGGCTGTAACTTACTAAAAAATCAATGAAAAATAACACTCTTTTTTTTAAAATGCATCAACTTGATTAGCATTTTTCTACTAAAATTGCTAAATAAACTTGTTGTTTTTGTGTTGAAATCAAAAAACTTGGTTCACTCTGATTAATTTGGTAAAAAAGAACTTCTTTTTTCGTTGTTTTTTGTCAAAATTACAAGCAATTAAAAAACATGTTTTCTTCACTAATTTTGCAATAAGTTACAGCCATTTGAAAAGTAGTTTCGCATTACTTAAAAAAAGTGATGCGTTTTCTTTGTGACCAGACATAAAAACACATAAGCATACATAAACACACACAAACTTGTACAAAAAGTCATAAACACAATTTAACATACAGTAGTTCTAAGTAAAAATGTCAAAAATTGATTAAAAAACATGTTTTTTTCAATCAATTGTAATTTCGTTAAATTTCATCCAAAATTAACTTTCTTTTTTTTAAATTTGTTCAGAATGAACAAACTTTTCGATTTTTAAGCGAAATCAATAACTTTACTTGAAGAATTTTTCAGAAAAATTCAGTTAAAGTTGATGCATTTTTTACATTTTTTTTCAGTTATGTTTACAGGGCTAAAACGTAAGAAAATGTCAAGTGTAAAAAAAATTGCGTTCCACATATCGAAAGAAAATGAAGTCACCTTTAATTAAAAAAAAAGAAAGTTAATTTTCGTTGATTTTTAAGAAAGTTACAGCCTTTTGAAAATTAGCAATTTTTGAGTTGAAAAAAAAAAGTGATGCTTTTTTTTTTGCGACCAGTGTATGTCATTTCATTCTTTGACCCTGGGAGAATGTTTTGGTGAACGAAAACTTGAATTTTGTTGTTCACTTTTTGCTCTGTAACCTCCCCCGTTTTTTGAAGTATATAGAAGACTGAAAAAATACAGGGGAGGTTACGGAATGGTTTGGTTAAGTTTTCTTTAACCACAACATTCTCTCATGATAAAAAAATGAAATGAAATATTTTTTAAAGTTCGATTTTTTATCAATAAAATTAATAATGTAATATTACTCGCCTACAATTTCCATACATTGTAGGCGAGTAATATTACATTATTTTCCATACACTACAAACACAAGTGTCTCATTTTGAGACATTTTTGATGATTGAGACACGAAAAGTGTCTTAAAATTGAATAAATGAGACATTTTTGGTGTCTCAATCATCAAAAATGTCTCAAAATGAGACACTTGTTCTTGTAGTGTAAATTTTACTTGCCTGTAATTTTCATAAATTACATGAAATTGATGAATAAATATTAAAAATACAGCTATTACGTCAATTCATTGTCAAATTTCCTTTCAATTGGTCTAAGCAAATTGTTTTTTTAATTCTGCGGTAATTGAATTAAATTGTATTTCGTTTTTGACTATATTTTGAAGGTTAGGTCAAGCGTCAGAAAAACGAATTGCAATTTGATGCAGTTACTGTAACTGTAACAAATAATCTGTACAAATCAATTTCAATTGAATTTCATCAAGAACTGACGTAATAATTTCTTTTTCTCAAAAATTGCTATTTATTCTTGTAAATAAACTAAATACATGACTAGAACACAACTGTCGTTAATATAGGCATTTTTTCAAGTTTGACATCTTCTTAATAGGTTATGATACGATTATGAAAAGAAAACAATCTGGGCTCTTATTCCATAACTGCTGTTTGTAAGAAAAATCCTTCTCTTACAGTAAATGGCTTCTTGTAAGGGAATTGGCAGCACTGAAATTTTAAGTTCGTATAAATAAGCAATATGTGTTGTAGACATAGTTTAACTTTTATTTATAGTCAAGCCGGCTTTAACTGGAATAATGATTAAATCTGACTATATTTCTGAGTCAAGGCATATGTTTGACTACATTTTTTGAGTTAATTTTAACTTGTACTTTTTTCTGACTCAAAATATTAGTCATTTTAACTCTGCATTTTTCCTTACTGTGATAAGGCGACGCCGCCTGGACAGGCTTCCATCAATGCCTTGCGTTATATCCACATTACAGTCCGATCGATTTCTACTAGGGTTGTTTTAATTGCATTTACGGCCCTTGTGACGTAAAATATAGTTTGTAATAAAGTTTGTAACTTTTGTACAGTTTGTAAGTTTGTGTATAGTTTGTAACTTTTTCTCTCGCGAATACATCCTTTCGTTTCGCCTCGAGTGTAAATTTTACTCGAGAAAAGAATACGAAGAAGAAAAGAATAATGATAATTACTATACAAGGCTATAGTAATCGTAATGTATCCTTAAAGAGTAACAAAAAATTAAAATGCCCTGTAAAAATAGGTGCTTTAATTTGAAATGTTTCCGTAGCAGTTTTTAAAACATGTGGAGGTGTTTCAAGCTTTAACCTATCATATCTACCTTTCAACATTGGACATCACCTTTAAGTGTTTTAAAATGAAACACTTCTTTTTATAGTTCATTTATTCATATAATTCATAAATTCATATAATTTCTACTATAACTGTAGTAAAAATTTGGTGGTATTTTTTGAATGCCATACGATATATTAAATATTATCTTATAGAATAATCTATTTATCTATTGCAACATGATAAATATGTACAAATATTATATTTCTTTTTTAGTTTTAAGAGTAAATAGAATACACAATTTATTTATTTTATGTTATGTAGATATTTAATCATTTTTAACTAATCTATTACTGGTTATAAGTTCAATTTTTGATGAGTTAATTAAATTTAATCCGTGGCCTGTAAAACCATCACTACGATTAAAATTCCATCAAACGCAACTTTATTTTGTAAATCTTGACTAATTATTACTTCTTCGAAAGAGTAGCAATACCGCAAACCGTGTCCATGAGCGAAACAATAACATCAAGCGCGATCGCGTAAACCGATAAACATCGACAAAAGTTATAGCTTCTGTTCTAAGCAACAGCTGTCGCACGCAATTTTTTTCACAACGTCGGACTTGAGTTCCATTGTCTCTGCTCTATTTTATTTAACTTCGTTAAAACCAAGAAGAAGAAGAAGCGTGAACATTGGACAAGATTCTCGAAACGCGAGGAAGCTGGTGCGCTCGTTGGTGACTTGAGCCTCATCTGCATAAACATCTCAGTAGCCGGTAAGCACGCGGCTTTCTCCAGAAACGGACAAGATCTTTTATGCACTGCCAATCTACTGGCATTGGCTTATGCCAGTTTGCAGGAAACTCTGAGGCTGCCGATTCCAACGTTGTTCCAACAGTTGAAAAGACGCACATTCTTCACTGGGACGCGCAAAAGGTCGTTAAGTCGCGATATCCTCTCCGTCTCTTCTTGTTCCTTCTGCCTCTTTATTTCGTTTTTTTCTCTCTTGTTTGTCGTTTCAACTCTCTCTCACCAACTTTGTGTTTTCGAGGCCTTCCATCTCTCTCCACTATCCACCATCTATTTTGCATCTACTCGCGCTCTATTCTTTTGCTTCGAGATGTCACTCGTTAAACGCTTCCATCTTAGCCGATTGCCACCGCATAAATTTCCATTAGGTCTTCGAGATACGTGGAAACAATAGAGGAGTGGTCGCGCGACTAAGAGGATAGCGATGAATTTATGGCGAACATTCAAGAGACTTTTTGGACACGCAGCAGAGATGCGCTTATTGCGGACAATTGTTTCGTGATACTGATATCTTGGCATTTCGGGGATTTTGGCTACGTCATTAATCAATGTTTTGCTACCATTTTAAAGATAATTGGGAGATAGACGACGTAATACTGTATATGAAGTAATGGCTTTTAAAAAAAGAAATGTACTTTGCTGAAAATATTATAAAAAATTATATTTAAATACATCTGCGAGAATATTTGAATATTACTTTTTAAGTCATCGACAATGCAAAAATTATATACATTTACGAAATATTTATTAGAATTATTACCTCTATTCATTAATTGGTTCATTTTTATGTTGTCTTATGAATGATAAACAAAATATATTATTTAAAATGTACATTTATTAACGAAAATGTTATTTAAACATAAATTATAATCGTCCCTTACGGACGAAAATATATCCAAATATACATACAGGATATAAAGTCTATATATTTTATATATATAAGTTATATAGCAAAGTATTTGAACTTGAAAATATAAACAAAATATAAGAGATTAAAAATCTAATATATATAAAAGCAGCAATATACAGCGCGGTGATCGTCATTTGAAATTTAGCATTTTGTCATTTCTCCCTTCCCTAGTAAAAATTGCAATTGGGTTTTGATGTGGCCATGATCAGGAAACCACAGTACCTAATCTGGCCATAATTAGATTTTTAAATAAGGATATTATATGTGTGTAACGCTAGGAATTGATATG
>JABFPJ010002720.1:0-18487 GCA_022817425.1 Gryon sp. ZL-2020
TATAATTCCACATTTGAGTCACAAGATGGCGGTAATTGTGAACTACATGTGACTCACATGTGAGTCGCAAGTGACTTCACGAGGAAGTCACCTTAGCGTCACAGTGACATCTGTGGTTGTCTGGGTAATTAGCTAAATTGTAGGTAATTTCTACATAACCGCCTGGACATTTCTACTTAGAATATATGTTTAATCTATCAATTTTTAACTTTCAATCTACCATTGTACTGTTAGCTTTTTAACCAGAATCTCCATGTTTCTTAAACCAGGGTAATCAAAATTCAAAATGTAACTGTAATAATAAAAAGAAGAGGTTATACCTGACAACTTCATAATGCTTCTTAACAACTTTGACCAACTTCATATGAACATCATGCTGCGAAGTGTCTCTATTATACCCAATACTTTTCAAAATCTCAATCAACATAGCATGCTGTCCAGTAACATGAAGTACCATTACAACCGGCGCAGTTGTACTTCCAACAACAGCAGCAATAACAACATTAAACAGAAACTGAAACGATTGTATAAAATAATAATACGGTGCAAGGTGTGAATCAAACAACAAATACTCAGTAGGATACGGCAAATTGTGTATCGTAACGTTATCCACAACAGTGGCTTTTTCAGTCAACGCCACCATTTCCCAGGACCAAGCAACAAAGTACACCAACACAATGGATCTTACAGAAAACTTTCTGCCAACTTGCGCATACTTCAGCATATAATTTCTACTTCCGGCATACATTAGCGTCCAATCTGACATCAGTTGTTCATAACAGATCCTTATATTAGTACTTTGTATAATAATTACAACATACTTAACAAAATAAGCTAAAATAATAATCCAATTGACGAAGTTTCTCAAATTTGTTTCAGAATCTTGCGTACCATAAAGTATGTCTAATAAAAAGCCAGCGAGATAAAAGTTGAAACTTAAACACTCGATTAGTTGTACGACTCGATGAAAAAAGCGCCGAAAAAGTGTGTCGTTGGGTGACCTCCATGTCGCCATGACGAGAAACAAAAATCGGTTCCAACCAAAGACATACTTTATGTCCTCATCTTTCTTTTCATTTTCAACATAAACTAAAGATATGTCTTCCATGGAGGAACGAGAGTCAACACTGATGGGGTTTTTTTTTCTTTTACAATAAAAGCAAGCTTCTACGCTTGCGCGACAAAATTACAAACTCCCAAATGAGTGGCTTTTTTCAGTTTCTTATAGAAATTGCGTGATGCTGATGAGAGTAATTGAAAGTTTTGTATTGTTGAATTTACAATTAATCGCGACTGCACTCGAATGACAAATGAATGATCAAGGATATAATTAGTCTGCATTCTTTCTCATTTAGTATTCATTTTAGAAGTTGAGAGAAAAGGAAGTTTGAAATAGTTTTGCAGACGGATGTAATTTAAATACATAAGTTTGAGTAAACGCTAATAATGGTGTAACTTTCAAATACAAACGATACGTTATTATTTCGTTACGAGAACAAACGAAGGAATATCCAATGTGACGATATTATAGTCTTTTAGATAATTTGATCCCTTGTTTTATTCACGAAAATAACTTTGCAAGGAGTATTTTAAGTTTTTAAGTAGAGAACGCAATGAGACAAGGTGAAATGATATGAAGCAGTTTATTTCATCATTTCTTGCGAACGTTTGAAGTCTGTCTGTGAAATTAAAAAAAAAATTAATAAAGTTAGTTAGTTTTCTATATGTGACTATAATAGAAATGTGGATATTATCTTTTTTGTCCAGAATTTTGTTTCTCTGGCTTGTGACTCCTTTGATATATGATATGCTTTCAAAATGTACAGATTCGTGCTATTTATTTTATCAAAGCTTACCTTCATGTTCTGAAGTTGAATTTGGAGATACAGTTTCGACGATATATCATTCTAATGTTTCAGTCTAATTTTATTCTTATTATTAGCAGAAATTAAGTACTGAAAAGTGATGAATTAAATGCGATGAAATGATTTTAAAAAACAAACTGGAATTTTATAGTTAAGGTGAGTAAATAAAAAGAAGTAATAATAATACAGTAGAACCTCGATTATTACATTTTTGGATAAGAACATTATGATTTTCTAAAATTAAAATATGTTAATATTATGTTTATAATTTTGTATAGTGAAAATAATATATAATTAATATATTATATATTTCTGAGGGAAGAAATATATTTCGAAATAGTTAAATTACACATGTAACATATATATATGTATATAAGTACAATATATATTTCCAAAATATATGCAGAAATTTATTTACACATAAAAAATATATTTGAAATATATTTTCAAATATATTTTAGCGGCAAAGAGTTCTATATTTTGAAAGAGGATAATCGAGGTTTAACTGTAACAATAATAATATCTAAATTTAAACAAATTTAAACACTTTGCTTAATGTTTATTTAACAGACAGAACCTTTGAAGAAGGATAATCGAGGTTTAACTGTAATAATAATATCTAAATTAAAAAAAATTATAACATTTTGCTTAATTTTTATTTAACAGGCAGAACCTTTGAAAAAGGATAATCGAGGTTTAACTGTAATAATAATAATATCTAAATTAAAAAAGATTATAACATTTTGCTTAATTTTTATTTAATAGGCAAAACCTTTGAAAGAGGAAAGGTGAAATAATGGAAAAAGCGATATATTTTCTAGCCAACTTTATTACATGATAATAGAGTACAATCTACTAGTTCGTATTCGTAGATAGTTGGTAGATATTGATATATCTTTGAATATGCGTAACATTTTGGAGTTTGAAATGAGGACAATTGTTGCCACCTGCATTCATAAAAAAATATAGAAAAGTGCGGTTGTGTGTAACTGGATAGAAAATCAATTTGCAATTATTTGCGGTGAAAAATTCACCTCGCCGTTGTTGTTATTTTCTTTTATTATTGATTACAAAAAGGTTCACATAACTTTGACATTGACATAAGCCCGTCGATCTCAGAAGATCAAGTATACAATCATTGTTTTATCCGTCGCTTTTGTCCGTCGAGAAACATAATGCGCCGAATACCCGTGAAAAAAGAACATTTTCGATGAACATTAACAAAAAATAGAACAAAAAAAGTAATATATGAATAATTATAATGTTTCAATTATTTTTATTACAAAATATTGAATTATATGAAACAATAAATAAGTTCTCAGCAAGACTGAATGTAAAATCTATTTCTCATGAACAAATAAGAGAACAAAAAATGACATTACATATGATACATGCAGCAGAGATGTACGCATATGTTACACACATTGTTTGCGATGAATGTTCATTTTTCACGGGTAAAAGTGAGTGGCAGTGAACAAAATGGGCATGTAATTACTTGTCGTCTACTTGCTTTATCAGAGTATGAAATTTGACACGTTGCTTCGCATGCACTGTTTATTATTTTAATCAATATATTTATATATTTATATATGTATAATATGTATAGTTTTTAAATTTTTCCGTTATAATTTAGCTAGCAAGCATTTAACAATTGTTTCCTTCGAACAATAGTAATTTTTTGTTTATTGATATGACGAGTCAATATGTTAATATGATTGTATATTTGTGTTTATTTCATTGTATTTTTTTCTGCTTTCATTCATTTTATTAATTTGAAAAATGTGTTTTTTTTCGTATTTAACTCAGGGGATCATCAAAAGCCAGAAACATAATTGCCTTAAATGTATAATTCACTTTTACAGTGGTTTATATCAAAAACTTATAAAATACCCAAAACCACGATATAGAAAGCGATCCCCCGACCCTGGTAATGGTTATATAATTAATTATTTAAGTATGTACCATGTACTTTTTTTTATTTGATATGCGTTAGAGCCCAGACTTTTATGTTATTCTTGGTCAATTATGATTATGTTTCGCTTGTTACATGTGAATCGCGATTTTATTTTACTTGTTTTTTTTTGCATTTTTATTTGTTTGTAAAAGATACGCTTCAATGAAATGTAGATGATGCGTGATATATAAGTATTGTATGTAATATATATTTATATTATATGTTTAGTCTCATTGTTTGAATGCCGGAGGAGATGTTCTATGCCCATTTGTTTTCGACGAATCCTCAGTCATGACTGTTACCAAATCACCGACGGCTTTTCCTAAGTCTTCTGCAAAATAGAAATCCGATTTTAGAAACTTGAATATGCACCAAAATGTATTTCATTAATGCTTTTTGTTATGCAAATATGCACACAAGAATTACTCGAAAAACTACTTTTTAATTTTTTTTTTTTTACTAAAACCATACCTCTCACATCCAACCTGATGGCAGCGTAGAAATAAAAGCACATATCAATTTTATTTTATTTTAAATTTAAGCTGATAATTAACATGCATAGGAAAAATGTTAATAAATCAAAAAAGAAAGCAAAATGAACATTGATTTAGATATTTGTTGAAGTTGACGTGCAAAATGATGGACTTGAATACCAAAGTTAAGGATTACGAAATTAGATATAAATTCTACAAAGTTGATATATTAAATTCAACCCTACTCAAGTAGTTTCTGATATTAGATCATTGCAAGAATATATTGTTAGAACTGACGTATAGAGTTACACCAAATTTACGTTAGATCAGTTAAACTGTTCTTCAATTGAATTTTTACTCCACATCTAATAGTCAATTTCAATTCACTAAGTAATATTACATCTAATATGAAATTAGCTTCTTAGATGCAATAGAAAGTTAGATATGATTGGAATTGTCTTTAAAATAAACTTGAATTGTATTATTTCGTTCAATGCATATTTCAACAAATGCCATGACTTAGTTTGAATTTCATCGTGAATTCGAATAAATATAATGTTATTCATTGAAACTGACTGAAAGTTAAACAAATAATAATAATGATGAAATAAAACAGAAGGATAGGGTATATTAAGGTCTGTGACAAAGCTGAGCGAAAGGCAAGTTCATAAGTAGTGTTAAAATGAAAAAGTCAAGTGGCAAAAAGAATGAAAGGACACAAAAGTCTGTAAGTAGGAATGAATGCATGAATCGTATGCACGAACCTGCCATGTGTAAGAGATTGTTCACATTATGGGTTACGCTGTGAGAATGCGGTGGAGGAGGCGGCCTTTCTAAGCTGCTTACTCTGCCATCTCCTGAACCTCCACCACCTAAACCCAATTTATATTCCCAATAAAGCGTATTAACATTTTTTGCAACCACCACCAAATCATGTCTTTTTACCATTTTATTTCTAATGATGATTATGCTTCACTAATGAAATGTTCAGTGCGTTTATTAAGTTAACGTTCAAATCAATCTAGCAAAACGAAAAATATATTATATATTTAGAATATATTCTTAATAGATTCTTAATATAATTATAATATATTATGAATATATTGAGAATATATCATGAATAATATATTGTTACTATATTCTGAATATGTTTTTATAATATATATTTTTATAAAAAAATATATTATAAAATTATATGGAGAATATATCTTCCCTAACAAAACGAAAAATATATTGTTAATATATTGATAATATATGCTTAATACATTCTTATAATATAGTCTTAATATATTCTTAATATATTCTTGATATATTTTTAATATATGTTTAAAAAAAGAATATAATGAGAATATATTGGGGTATTTATATAATTTGGAGTATTTCTTAAATATATTGAGAATATATTTTGAATATATTATGAATATATTATGAATTATATATATTCGGAATATATAGCGAATATATTTTTTCTATATGAAAATATGTTTTTAATATATTCTTAATATATTCTTAATATATTCTTAATACATCCATAATATATTCTTAAAATATTCATAATATATTTAAGAAATACTCCAAATTGTAAATACTTTTCACTATGTTGCAGCTATATTCTCAGTATATTTTTTTATTAAAAATATATTAAAAATATATTAAGAATATATTAAAAATGTATTAAAAACATATTAAGAATATATTAAAAATGTATTAAAAACATATTAAGAATATATCAAGAATATATTAAGAATATATTAGGAATATATTAGGAATATATTAAGAATATGTTAAGAATATATTAAGAATATATGAAGAATATATTAAGAATATATTATCAATATATTATCAATATATTAACAATATATTTTTCGTTTTGCTAGGGAACTTTTCGCCGCTTAAAATATATGTTAAATATATTTTAAATATATTTTTTTTATAAAATATATGTTTCATGCATTTTTGTATATATTTATACATATATTTTCAAAAATATATGTAAATATATATTAAATACATATATCTTTATATATTTTTTATTATATTATATTTATATATTTTTAAAATGTATAACGAAATATATAACGAAAATATATATTATATATTTCAAATATATTTCTGGATATATTTCCAGATATATTTTTTTCCCTACGAGTACATTAAAAATATTTTTAGAATATATTAATAACATATTAACGATATATTTGCAAGATATATACACAAAAATATATTTACATATAAACAAATATATTTGAAATATATTTCCAAATATATTTTAGCGACAAAAAGTGATATATTTTGATATACAATATAATAATATATAATTGTTTCCGTACGGGATAAAATAAGAATATAATTTGCATATAAAAGGTTGTACTGTAATTAAGACTTCATTAAAGTACCGAATCTATTTTCGAATTGGTTTGTAAAACGTTTTGATTTTTATTTTATGCAATCAAAATGTTGATTATAAAAGCCGGAAAAATGAACTAAATTTTTGTATAATTTGTTGATGAAAATGGCAAAAGCAGACATTAATTTCTGTCATTTTGAATTGCTTTTTGTGAGTGCTTACTTTTTATTTGTCTAGCTCAATTCAGTTATAATGAAACATTTCGGGGTCCTTAATGAGAATTCGTATTAGACAATAAAAGGGTTTTATACGCAGGACGTCGATGTGATTAATGATGTATTGAGAAACGACGCTTAATGGCTTCAAATACTATATTATCCTACATTTTCTTTATTCAGCGTGTACAAATAGTTATCGAGACAATAAATATCATTTTCGTAACTATGAATAAGATTGTTCAAAGTCATGTCAGTTGGTTTTTTTTTTTTGTTACAAAAATGTGATTATTTGTTTCAACAACGATTCTTTTATTTCATTCCATTTTACATATCCATTTTTGTCTTATTCGCAAAAATGTAAATCGACATTTACGTCGGAATACAGACTTCTCGAAAATTGAACAAAACTAATATTTAGTTTGGTTTAGAAAAAAGTACGATAAATGGGATTTATCTTATAGGCAGCAAGTTGAAATACAGCGTAGCGATATTGCAAAAGGGTCGATATATACAAAAAGTTCCTTTTAATCTTCTTTATTTTAACATTTAGTATACCTTTGTTCTTTTATCAAACATTGAAAAATATTGTATATATACTTTATTTTCAATCATTTTAGAGCAAAATGGTAAAACAAAAAACAAACTAATATTAATCGTTAGAAAAATGTCAGAGCAAGAACGTCATACAAACCAATTTTCTATTTGCACAAACATGTAAATAAAAAAAAGAAAGTTGCTTATGGAATACAACAAATTAATCAATTCTTAGATCAAATAAGTTACAACTTTGATAACATCGCAAACTCTTGGATACAAATGAAACTATTTCTATTCAACTTTTTCAATTGATATGCGTTGGTTCAATGAATATGGATAAAAAATATAGTGTATATATATATATATATATATATATATATATATATAAATGACAATGCATCGTAAATGTGACCACTGGAAACACTGTATTAAACACTTCTGTTATATAAATACTGTATATATTAATGCATATGTTAACATTATAATAATTTGAACGTAACTTTAGAGTTTTATCTCTACTTTGAAAATAAGTGCCACGCGAACGATTTCTGAACTTTATTTTATCAAAGAACATCATATCTATAGCACTGCTTTTAAAGTAAGTGAATTTTTTTATATAGTTTTTATATATATACATATATATATATATAATTTACCGTCAAAGTTTCATATCAATGCGTGTTTGCACTATAATAGAGAAAATATAACAACCCCGGGTGGAATAAGCTTATAATTTATTCGATCAAATTGAAATCGCAGACGTTGAGTATACAAACTTGATAGATAATCTGATTTTTCTAAACACGGAGCCAATCTAGGACTAAACAGGAAGTTCAGAAGATATTGATTTGGGGATAAAATAGAATATTAATTGAGTGCTATTTTGGCAAAACTGATAAAACTATTATCGAAGCATGATAATGTATTTTCACGTGGCGAAAAAATAATCACACTTAGTTATTGAAAATCATATTAACGTATAATTAAACGGGCTATTAAGTTCGGGTCGGTTGCACAAAAAGTGCATAGAAACTAATAGCAAATAGTTCTATTCGCTATTACAATAATATTTATTTATATGCAATTGTGTTAAAATTTAATAATTAAATAATTAAAATGATGCTTTTTAAGCTGTAAATAATAACGTTTACTTTGTGAATTGAATTTGCGCGACACTGCGGTAATAATTTGGTAACAGCTTTGAATCGAATTTTGCATTGTATTATATATATGCATATATGTATATATTTATATATATATATATATATGTTACTTCATTACATTATGATTTGATGGTATTTGTTATATGATATATATTGAAATTAATCAATGCGCATTTTGCGAAGTATGTCAAAATAAATATAAGCTTCTTTGATATATGAATCTAACAAAAAATGTTATATATCGATGGAATAATTAGGATGGTATGAATAATATATTGTTTAATGTTACATAACGTAATGTCGTTACGTCGTTTAATTGTTTATGGCTGGTGATACAGTAATAATGAAGATATACTGAACGCTCATTTTCGGCCGCAACTATATTGCAAATTTGCGTATAATTTGTTAAAATTGCATTTATTAATTATTTATTATATATAGCTTATTAATACCATAATATTATTAATTTATCGTTTTAGTGCTTCCTTTTTGCATTAACGATTGTCTATTGATCGATTATATATTTATTAAACTGTGATGTACTTTGTGGATATATAAACTATCAAATGCAATTCATTATAGAAATTGTCAGAAACAAAAGTTTAACTCCATTTTCATTATCGTTAATCGGCAATTTTTTTGCCTTTTTTGTTTTTCTTTTGCAGAGTAATTTAATTTTTGAAATATTGTCTGATTTGTGCGCTTATAATCAACCGAAAATTGAGTATAAAATGAATTGTGAATGCAAATTAATTAACAATTATGGAATATGATGAGGTAAAACTATCATTTATTACGAGAAGTTATACGCGGTTATGATTTATTTCTAATAAACCAGTAATTCACTTTACCTGTAAACGTTTCAATTACTCGTCGAATAATAATTACTAATGTTTACGCAAGTCCGTGACTTGTGCACTGGCGAATATTATTACTCGGCGTAAAATGAAACAATTCAAGAAAATTGACCCGTAAATATATCCGCGGGGTCCAGTGGACCCTGCAATTTTTTTACTCTTTTCTTTTTTTTTTTTTAGTTATTTCTAAAGTTTATTTAGTAACAATTCATATATCACTTTAATCAACTAATAGCTGTGATAATAATCAAATTACTGAGATTTAAGTAGATCGATTTGATTATCTGTATATTTATTTTCATGTAGGCGGAACATTTTATAAAAAAAAAAATGTGTACGGGGTCTGCTGGACCCTTATACCCTTTCAGAAAAATATATATTGCGAATATATTGTTAATATATTCTTATAATTATATATTCTTATAACAAATATATTTGTTTATATGTAAATATATTTTTGTGTATATATTTCAAAAATATATTTTAAATATAAATTAAATATATAATTTTTTGCCAAAAATATATGTACAATATATATTTTAATATATTCTTGATATATTCTTAATATATTCTTGACATATTCTTAATATATTTTTGATATATTTTTAATATATTCTTAATATATTTTAAAAATGTCCCAAATTTACCTTTCCGATCAAAACGAAAAATATATTGCGAATACATTGTTAATATATTCTTAATATATTTCTATATGTTTTTTATATATTTTCCATAAAAATATATTTTTAATATATTTGTTAACATACGAACACATTTTAAATATATTAACAATATATTCACGATGTAATGTCAAAAGGTACACTTGAAGCATTTTTTAAATATATTAAAAATATATTATGAATATATTGAGATTATATTAAAAATCCCGTACGGAACAAAATATAAGTCAAAATATATGTCAAAATATATAACTTTTTGCCGCTAAAATATATTTGAAAATATATTTTAAATATATTTTTTTATATGTAAATATATTTTTGCATATATTCTACAAATATATTTTTACTTATATTTTTACAAATATATTTCAGAAATATATTTGAAATATATATTAAATATATAACTTTTTGCCGAAAATATATTTTCAAATATATTTTGTTCCATTAGGGATATATTATGATTATATTATGAATATATTAATAATATATTTTTATAAAAAAGTATATTCAGAATATATACGCAATATATTTTTCGTTTTGCTAGGGTAAATGTACTTTACGAAAATAATGGGAAAACGCACTTTAAGGGTTAATGTAAATAATGTTGTGACAAACTTTCACATCGCTCATAAGTTAAAGTGAAAAGTTGCACGCAAATCAATGGATATGTCAGTCAATCAGATTTTCATTATTAGAAAATGCGTTTGCCAAACTTGTGATTACGCGGCTAACCAAAAGTTAATTCAGTTAAAAGTCCATCCCGAATTGCTTTGCTTATCATTTATTTGATGTTTATTTTGCGATAATTATCGTTCTTTTTAATTGAATAATAAGTGTATTTACTTTTCATTTATTTATGGTAATTAAGCTTTATTTTATCGATTTAAAACAATGCTAATTTATGTTCATTCAGTATATACTTTGCAAGTATCACTTTTCTCAACTACACACAAGTGTGAAAGAAGTGTACTGCTTTGTTTTGTTCTTCATCGGGCGACGCCCACTAATTGAACAACGTACTTTTCGATCTCAAGGGAGAGGAAGTAAATGTTCTGCGGAAGGAGATATTACTTTGTTCCCTCGGGACGGAATAGTCCATTTCCATTCAGATTTACAAGCAGGAAATGTGACATTTCCCGCGCACGTGTGATACAAAATGTTCATTCGAAAAATGGCTTTTTATTTTATTTCCCATCTAACTGATTTCCAACGTTTCTTATATTAGTTCTATTAAAACTCTATTAAATCCGCTTTGTGCATTTTTCATTTTGTTTATGTAAAATACTCGTGATCAATTAGTAAGTCGACGTTCTTTTTTTCATTAAAAACGAAATCCGCGACTCTTAATCTTTTTTTTCCCCTTTTTTTTGTCATTATCTTCATTATTTACATTATACAGAGTAAGTTCATCGATAAAGCTTTTGTCGCGCATCTAACATAGATTTTATACATTTTTTCGAACTAGGTTATGAGGATCTTGCTTTTTTCCAGAATTTTTCCCCAGTGAAATTTTCATAAGCTGCCAGTAAGACTTTCTTATTGTCATCAGATATCAAATAAAAAAGCTGAGGATTCGTCGGAAAATCCCTTTCAATTTTGCCGACCAACGTAACTAATTTCATTTAGTTGTGTTCCAGCAGCCTGAACCATATTCAGACATATTGAAATTTCCACAAAATTTAATCTGGAATGTTTCTTATTGTAATTGATATTTATATATAATAGTAAAAGTACATCCGATATTAACGATTAACCTCACTTTAGTTGTGTTTATATTATGTCATATATGAATTAGTTTCTTTTTATCATAAATATCGGATATATACAGGGTGTGTCATAAAAAGGTATCGAAAAAATAAGAATTGATTCCTGGTGAAAAATTATGTAAAAATATACATTGCCACAGGTTTAGCCATAGATGCTACAGCGTTTACCACGCCATGGCACAAATGTGGCATACTGTGGCATATAATGTGGCATATAGACATAGCTTATGCCACAGTATGGCAAATGCCGTGGCAACCTTGGCTAAACCTGTGGCAATATCAATTTTTACATATTTTTTACCAGGAATAAACTCTTACTTTTTCGATACCTTTTTTTGATACACCCTGTATATGTAATATAGTATATACTACAAACTAATATGATTCATTATGATATAAATATTATGGCTACGTTTTTTTTTTATTTTATAATATCAGCAATGCATCTTTAGTGATGTTTCATTAAATTTAGAGTTTGATTTTTATACAATAAAAAATAACAATATAAATAATATATTAAATTTATTTTATAATTGAAAATCATTTTTTCTCAAAATAAGTTAAAAAATATTAAAAAATAATAGATTTGATTAATTTGATAATGTTATACTGATTTGATTCCCGCTTTTATTTTGAATGTGATCAAACTAACATTTTGAATGATCAAACTAATGACCGCTAGGTGGCGTGGCGCTTTCTCGAAAGTGGTACTAATGTTCGCGAGTAGTATATAAGGGCCAAGAACCACTTACTTATTGTATGCGCGTATTCATGTAAGTGTTTGCTATTATATATTTGCGATCTATGAATAAATAATAAATAATAAATTATTCACTAATAATGTAAAATTAAAAAAAAATAATCGTGTGTTATTGTTGCTGTCTCAAAAAAAAAAAAAAAAAAAAATTAGTTAGATTAAAAAAGGGGATGTTAATTATTTTACAACAAAAATAATTAAATGCAATACTGTATGGCATTTTTAAAAATAAAAAATAGCAAAATAAATCATCCTTTCAATAACTAAATGTACAATCAAGAGACACGGTAGTGTCTCTGGCCAAGTACAAAAAAAACGAACGTTTTTTGTGCGGCCAGCACTACCGTGTCTTTTTTCAGATACAAACAAATGCCATTTTTTAACATACAAAAAAGGCAACAATAACAATAAAATTTCACATTTTTTTGCTGTATAATATATAGCAATTAATTCAAGATTTAAAGTAATATCCTTAACAAAAAAAAAAGTATAGCATATTAAGCAAGATTTCTCTGAGTTATTGTTTATAAATAACGATTTATCTGTAATGTTTATGGTTTTGATAAAAGGGAATATCTATATCGATATTTATGATTGTGTTTGAGTGTAACATTTTTGGGCAGGGAGGAACATCGTCGTTCTTTTGGCCGTCTCCGCATCCCCAAGGGATGACTCAGATTCGTACATTACGAACGTTGTCGGGCTGACATTTTCGCAGGAGCAATGACCCAAAAACGACGACCCTTTTATTTACCACGCCGCTCTCGTTACTTTCATCGTCATTGTCACCGCCTCCCCTATATCCAAGACGACTGCTGCATTTCGTTCTTCTCATTCGATATCAACCCCAGAGTTACGCTTCGTCCTTTCCTCAAGCTTTATCAGCCATGTATTAGCATGCAAACAGTTACACAAATTTAAAAACTCTTTCACTTTATATTTCAAACTGAAAATTCTTATGTTTTCCTTTCAACTTTATGATCGACTTGCTGAGGGGAAAAGTACCAATTCAATAAAGGAAATTAAACAAAATATATATAATAAAGATAAAAGGTATATACTTAATGAGTAAATAACGAATACTTGAAATGAGAGTTTTATAAGCTGGATCATTTTTTGCTTGCATTCAAATCTATTCAATATTCAGATCTTCAGACCATACAATTTGTGTAATCTATTGAATGTGAAAAGTCTATTTTTTTCATGTTAAATTATACGATTTTATGGTTCAGTTTTGGAACAAGGGTTGGAATGTTCGCAAAAGAAGAATTGTGATACTTTTTTCGTCAACTTTTTGCTTCTTACATTTATATGATTGGACGATGGAAATTCTTGCTCTATTATTATGTTATCACATGAGTACAAGGTATCATACATTTTGTAACATAAAAACTTTGGTTATTACTTAAATAAATATTTATTGTTTTTTATTATTTAGTGGATTTATTTTTATGATACTGCGATGTAATTTTCAATTTGGAGAATTATTTTTAAACAAAGTTAGTGACTGTTTTAAACAATTTAAACACAAAATTTAATATAAAAAAACAACCAATTAAACAAATCCAAAAATGGAATTATTCGGGTTCTTAATTAGAAGAAACATCAAAATGGATAAAATTAAAATTTATAGCTTGGCTGATTTAACACATTCTCAAATTACAGTATACATGAAGTATTAGGGGGAAAAACATGAGTATTAGGGGGAAAAGTTATCTGAGATTTTATCACTTGAATGAGATTCATGGAAAGAATTGCTTTTGGTTTGCGATGACATTTGTTTAACGTTTGCAAGCAAGTAATAAAAATGAAATCTTTGTATAACAAACATCTTTTTTTCATCAAATGTTTGCAAATAATTCAATTATTTGAAACATTTAAAAATAAAAGCTTTTAAAAATGAAATTAAAAAATAAATAAAATAAAAAAATAAATAAAATAAAAAAATAAATAAAATAAAAAAATAAATAAAATAAAAAAATAAATAAAATAAAAATATTTGCTGCTCTTAACTCACTTTTGTGTAAATCACTTTTAAGTAGGTCCGTCAATTGAACATTTACACATTTACGTTATTGTAATTTGTTTTCCAATATTTTGTGTGTAAAAGTGCAAAAAGTATTTGATTAATACAATTTGATTAACAAATCAAATAATTCAAATTAATTCTACGATAAAATATATAAACAATTGTGAGAAAATAATTGAATTAATTGAACTTTGAACTGAACTATTTTGAACAGTTCAAACTATGTTTATAATTAATAACAAAATATAATCTGTAAACATTATTTTTAATTATTGTTTATAGATTTTGTGTAACTTAGAAATCAACCAAGAAGTTTGAGTGCATTTTATTTGTTATACTAGAAAGTTTAAAAAAGTGTAACGTTTGAATTTTGTTTGAAAATTACAAATGTTCAAGTCTACTTTGAAAATTTTGTATTTTCAACCCTAATAACCAGATGAACATAAAATTTGTGTTAAACAGTGTCCGCAAATTTATGTAAATTTCATTTTAACAGATTTATATACAATTTCATTAAACTTTACATAAACTTTATGCTGCAACATGAAAATTATTAATTTTAACACTTTATTCTTTTATTTTTATTTATTTTATTTTTATTTTTATTTATATTGAAAAATTACAAATAAAGTAAAATATCATATAAATAGTTAAAAGAATCTATTGAATCTTATTTAATTACCAAAATTACTTATTAAACTATCATTATTTAACTTATTCAATGAACAATCTTCTTATTAATTTATAATATTAAACAGATTAGTTAAAACAGGGTTAATAATCAAATATTAATATTACTTCATTGATTATTAATTATATTTTACTTGAAAGTCCTCTTTTTGTAAGATGCATAAATTTGATGTAAAATCTCTTCAAAATAATTTTACATCAAACGCATACATTCTTATGTATTATCACTAAACTGAATGTTTCATTATCTTATTAAGTATTTCATCAAAATAATGTTGCCACTCCGGGCCCATGGAATGCAATTAAAATCGCATAATGTGTTTAAAAGATGAAAATCATCCAAAAATACTGTCGTTCCTATTCCACGCTCTGTGCCATCAACATTTTCGTTCGAAGTCGAATCTATATTGAATGATTTTCGAATGCAAAATAGATTGCATAATATATAATGCAGTAACAATATAAGCAAATGCGTGCGTGAATAAATTACGCGTATCACATTATCACACCGTTATATTTACGAATATTATGAATGTGTACGTTTGCACGAATACCGTAATGAATAATTCAGTCTTCGGCTAATTGCGAGTCGAATGTTCATTCATCTAATAATAAGCCCGTCTCGATGAAACGCAAGCGTATAAATTTGACACTTAACTGACTGGTGCGTTCATTTGTTTCTCGCAGGCGGATCAATGTCGGACTAATATGCGACGGACCGCACGTGATGGATCCTCAACAATCGTCCGATGACTCTTTCAAACGACAAAACCACCAAATGGTTCGTCATTATCAACCCCCCACAAAATTGAAATAAATTCAATCTCTGAACAAACATATATATATATATATACATATATATACATAAATATATATATATATATATATGGGATCAGCACTAAAGTGAGTCTAAAACTTATGCATGAGATAAGACATATTTGCTTGTTGGTGCTTATCTTGGATTAGTTATAGAGTAGTTTTATCTCCTTGATTTTAATTGTATACAAAAGAAAAAAAAATCGTAATTCAAGCGTAGAAATGGCGAGATATTAAGTTACGAAGTTAGTAAGAATTGTGTGAATAAAAAAAGATTGAATTGTTATACTTAAAAAAAAGTTGATAATATAGTAAACGATGGTTGTTGCAGTTTGAAACATTTAGCTACGATAATTGTCGATTCTTTTTATTGAGAGACTCGAAAGGGAAGTGAAAAGTTTGTCGAAAAAAAGGAATAACGTTTTTTTTTATTATTTTTTTTTTTTGGAGAAGAAGAAGAAAATAGATAAGCACTTAATTAGTATGTAGGGAAATAGAAGAAGGACGTTTTACTTTTTAATTAGTTCGTGGTATCGGAAGAATGAAAGAAAGGTCAAAGTCCGGTTTATTTTTGCACAAAAAGCAGCTTCAATAAACCATTAAGACAAAATGTCTCAATTGCCTGTCTCTCTAATTAACCTTCATTGATGAAGGTAAATCTTTATTCTGCGGATATCATTATTTTGCGTAAATTGAACTCCGGGTTGTCTTTTAATGGTTTAATGTTCAGTTGAATGTTGATAGGGTTAATAGAGTGAACCACAAATTTGGACTGACAAAATCGGGTTGTAAATTAAACCTGCGATTTGGTCGAAGAAAATTGGATATTATTCCATCAAATACAAATCGCAATCGATGAACTCTAGCATGATGATTTAGTAGTTGATTAGGTGGCATCTTCATAGACAGTTCAATTCGAAACCAATCTTCTGGAAGGCAAACCCCTTTCAAAACGATACGTCATTAACAGAAGACTGGTCAAGCTCTCTTGCAGCATCAATACCGTTACATACAACAGTTATATACACATATAAATTCATACAACTGTATATATATATATTTTATATATATATATACACGTATACATTTTGACATCGTATACAAACAGCAGTTAAGTGTACCGCACTCAAAAGCTTCTTACAATGAAACTCAATATACTTCGGGTACCTTTTGTCGTTGACATTTTCAAAGCCCATATATCGTAAAATGAAAATCTATTTAGCCAAGCAAATATTCCTTATAGTTACTATTAATACAAACTAAACGTCCACATTATTTCACACTTTATAATCCTTTGCAATTCGTACCAAAATTAAATAATCTCAAATTGTTATCTGTTTGGTCAAAACGTTTTAGAATTACAATAGAAAAATAAGTGTCTCATTTTGAGACATTTTTGATGATTGCAGTACAAAAACAAGTGTCTCATTTTGAGACTTTTTTTGATGATTGCAGTATAAAAACAAAGTTTTTCACTTTGAGACATTTTTGTACTGCAAGCATCAAAAATTTCTCAAAATGAGACATCAAAAATTTCTCAAAATGAGACATCAAAAATGTCTCATTTTAAAAGATGTCTCATAAATAAAAGTGTCTCATTTTGAGACATTTTTGAGGACTGAATAAAAAATACATTTTTTGTCTCACACCAAAAAAACAAGAGTCTTATTTTGAGAGATTTTTGATGATTGCGACGCAAAAATATCTCAAAATAAGACACTTGTTTTTGTAGTGTAAGACACGAAAAATATCTTATTTTCAATTCATCTAAAACGTCTCAAAATATTTTGAGTCTCATATGAGACTTGTTTTTGTACTGCAATAATTCAATTGCATTATTCAATCTCAACTATTTTCAACGTACACAACTGTTCAATCTTTGTTGTTAACTTGGATATTTGCACTCACAGTAAACATCTATAAGTGTTTCGCGCTAAGTGCATAACCATATGAGCGAGCACAAAGTAATCTGACACTAATTGAGTCGCGCAATTTGTTCACCGTCACTAAACTGATTGAATCAAATGGGGCATTGAGAACGATCGGTTAGAAAAAAAAAAAAGAAATTCAGAAAAAAACACAGATAATCCGCAAACTCACCCAGAACGTGCGTAAACAGAAGCAGTCGGAGTTCCATTGGTTGGATTTCGGTGGTTTTTGGAATTTGATGGTTAAGTTTGGTAGGCCTCGTCGCAATAATTCGCGTTTTTATAGTCTCGTCGGGTTAGTCTCTTGGGACGAATCTTGAAGCGCGTTGTCGCTCGATTGTACGACTTGCATTCTCGCAAATCCCCCCCCGGCCGCTTATTTGCAACTCAACAAAGCAATGTCCAGC
>JABFPJ010002721.1:0-18485 GCA_022817425.1 Gryon sp. ZL-2020
CTTAAAATTAATTCTAAATTTTTAATTGTATGCATAATAAAATTTCGTCATATATATTTTTCGCATTTTTGCAATTTAGTCACTTAAATTATTAAAAAAAAAATATTTTCTAAATATTCCACATTAAAAATTATACATTTTATATAGTATGGTAATTCATTATTTCTATTAATTATAAATTTATTATTTCGCTTTTTTTAATTTCACTAATATAACTACTTCGCCATTTTAAAAATTATTCCTTTTTGGTGGCGCCCGTTTGTACGTATCATTTGTTTAACTGTGTGTAGTCGAAAATGCATGCACAAACGGTAAGTAATCGGATAGTTGAAGATTAAGTATTCGATTAGCAATTTATTCGTACATAGAACAACTGAGTTTGAAATTCTTACAAGAAAGGTAATTTGAATTATTCGATGAACAGCCAAGGACGTGAATCTCGTTTGAATATGAATTGCATCTATTAGGTTCACCTTTATTCGTAACATGCCCGTTTGTTCACTGATTGTCTAGGATTATTCTAAGTCTCTGTGCTTAAAGCTAACATTAAACTCTATTGCGAGGTCAAGCCTGCAAATATGTTTAAAGATCACTGTGGTGGTGACAAACGGAAGTTCTCAGAGTCACTTTAAAGTGTCAATGAGAAATATTAAAATGTATTTACATGTCAATTCAGATATGAATATATGCGTGCATTATTTCATACCTTTTAATCGCGTTAGCAGACCCAATATCAAAGAACAGTATTTTATATTAAAGTTCGAAATACATTATGAATATTTAAATACTCACAAAATATAAATATAATAATTGTATGCAACATGTTTCAATTTAAATATCATATAGCAAAAACAAAAGAACATTTCCGCAAATCAAAAGTATGTAATCGAGATCATTTTGTGTCATAATAGAATAAGATATAATTCACGGAAGTTATGGTTTTTTACAAATGATCCGTAATTTCCATACCAAACCGAATACATAGTGTGTTGAAACCACAACCTTGTTTCGATGGAGGCATAAATAAACTGTATGTAATGCATCTTTAATCGAATTATAGAATTATTTTCATTTCTCGCTATGTCACGCAACGTAGGACCTTCAATTCGTAGAGGATGTCGATAAATTATTGACCTGATTTATCCTTGGAATGCATAAAGATAATAGGAAACGTACAGTTATCGTTAAAAATGTGGGGAAAGGATTAGTGGTACTTAATGAAGATTTTTTAACTACCTATAGCTAAGTAAATTTTTAACTCCCGGACAAAATATGTTACTAATTACCAGTATAAAACCTATTCTGGGCCACTTAACTTAATTTTCTTTCCCATAAGAAAATTTCAGAAAATTTTTTCACTGAAGAAAATATGTTTCGAAATATATGTAAAATTATATGTGAAATTCATGCTCATTCTTTTGGAAAAAAATTATATGTAACAAATATATATAAAGAATCAAGAGACAGGATTTTGTCTCTGGCCAAGTAATGATATATAAGAATATGTAACATTCATGAGAGGCTGCCGGAATCGCAAAATTTTAAGGACACTTGAAATTAATTTATAATATATGTCAAACGAATAATACTTTATAACCTTTTTTTAATTTTTGTACGATCAAATTCTGAATCTAATAAATTAAATGAAGATTTTTTAAAACCAATATTTGCGCAATAATCTATATATACATATATATTAGATCAGAAAGATACATTGTAATTATAATTCTCATTCGGATATTAATATCTTTTTTTGCATGATAAAAGTTTAAATAAACACATTATAGACACAAGATGAACGCGAAATTTATGACAAACCTTGGATTTAGAAGTCTAAATCCGTCTGACTGAATATAGTTACAACCGTGAATGTTGCCGAAAATGTGAGGTCGATTATTGATAAATCGAGAGTCTGATCAGATTGAGTTGTGTAATTTTGCAAAGATCCAACATAAAAAATGCAGCAGAGTGAACATAATCAACTAGGAAATGATTGTAGGAGCAAGACCTTGATCACTGGCCTTGACTGGCGTATCAATTGTAAATATAAGTTTAAAATATGAACACATAGTACGTAAATGCTTACATATGTGAGCAACTTACAATGATAATATACAAAACAAATTTTGCATGTTTAATTATATATTACCAATAAATAACACAATGAAAGTACAATACTTGCAATTCTCTAAATATTATAAATCTCTTTTTATATTTTTTTTACAAATGTAAAATGTTACATTCAGTCATATGCGTTTGGTTTTAGTACTAGAATATAACCGAATTACTTAAATAAATAAATTTTCTTAAAAAAAATTTAGTTTTGAAAATTATATAATAACTGGTTGAATCAACGAATTCGCCAGGGGGAAATCCTAATTATTTATAAGATTTTCTTTAACTGAGTATATACAAAGCTGTATTATTTTGCGAAATCGAACCGACAAAAGAACATTAATTTGAAAATAATTTTGAAATCTATTTATAAGAATGAAAAAATGTGTACTATGTAAAAGTTATTATTTGTCGGGTTTATTTGAATGTAGAGTCAGGATAAAATTCGCTAGCACATTTCGTGATTCTCATTATCTTTCATTGAGATAAATGGAATTTCACTCTTTTGCATGACCGACATCAATTATACGAAGGATATATTAGCCTTTCGGAAAAGTTTCACCAATGCGACTACTGCGAGTAAGGCAAAGAAGGACGTTCACTTTCCCATTTAGCCGAGCGGCCTGTCATCGAAACCGGGTCATCGGAGATCGCGGAGAAAGTGAGAGTAGAATCCAACAACATACAGAAAAACGGAAAGCTCCCGCGGTTTGTATCTAACTTTAGTTGCTTGGATATCGTTTTTACGATAACATTTGTGATCAAGCCGTAAATGGATCAATTTCTATGTTTATTAACATTTTTCACACGTTCCTCATGAAAGATCACTAAAAATTGTTTTTGTATATGCAACATTGAAAATATAATTTTGTATGTCTTTATAATAAATGATAAAAAGATAACCACGCATTAATATTTTAATTATAAGATAATTACGATTCCAAAATATTTAAATTTATATATAATTAACATTATGATCATTAAAAATATAGTGCACCTTGTGTATGAATAAATTAATTGGAAATTCAGATTAATCATTTAACTTACTTGTATTTTCAAATTGTGAAATGTTAAAAATGGCATTGCTGGTTAGGACATTACAAAATATATATAACTAAAACAAACACTCATACAAAGATGACTGCAAAACAAAATTTTTTTTCTTGTTAAATCTATTTAAGTCTGTAATGTTTGTCACTGATGCGTGATTTTAGCTTCAAACAGTACACTATTAGGCCGACTATTAGGTTCATGACCTACATTTCGGTAACTTGCAAAACTCTGACCATGACACAATATAGGTTTCCGAAGAACTCATTCCTTGGCATGTCATAAAGTAAGGGCACAGGCTTTCTTGATACTGATAATATATCTTTACAATTGCCATGCAATAATACAGTTGACATTGCAAACTATATATTTTTCGACAATTAACGCAAAATTCTTCCGAGAAAAAGAGGACCTTGAAAAACTGATATTCACGTTCAATTTCTATAAAACATGTGTTTACTGAATTATTATATTAAGTGAATATTCACATATATCGTTTACTTATTTTTTACATAAATTACTAATTTTTCACTGCAATATTCTCTTTTACGTCTTTTAATGCAATATTTAGAAAATATATATTTATACCCAGAAAATAAAAGCTAATACATAATGCAAGTAAATTATTTATTATACTCATTTTAATATAAATATTAGTAAATTTAAAAATTTTAACAGTTTTTCGATTCTTATATTAGAAAGAAATATTTGGAGGAAAAAGAATCAGAAATTTTATTAGTTTCTAACGAGAGCAATATAAATATTTTAAATATTTTAAATAACAAAAGGACAGACTGACAATTTAAAAGTATTTTCTTAATGAATTTGTCTTAATAATGATACCGCACCATAAGAATATTATTAAGGAGGTGTTAAGTACTCTAAATCGTTAGAAAAGGAGAATAAAAGTAAGATTTGTAAAAACCATAATGAAATTAAAGTGTTGCATAACCATTGAGAAAAGTGTCACACATTTGTTAGTGATAATGAGAGGGGAAAATCCCTAAAAAGAATCATAATGTTTTTCTATAGATCTTCATAGATTAATGTTACCTGCCATGTGTCAATTTTCAAAACAAGAATGGGCGCGTGCCGCAATCTCATAGCAACTTTCTATTTCGACATCAGAGCATCTGCTTCTCTCATTTTGTTGTGTCTTACAACGTGTTGCCATGAAAAAGACCAAACTGATATTTTATTGGCTGATCGATTTACGTAATTCACAATGTTACCATGCTCATAATGAAATAAAAATATTTTACTTTTTTTACATCACGATAATGTTTTTTCATAGAATTTAATTAATAACTTTTCTTTAGTACAAGATTTCAATAAAATGAAGTATAATCTTGTCTATATTTATACATATACCTTTACGTACTTCTTCCAGAAATATATAATAAATGTATATAAAATATATTTTTAACTTTTTCCCGGAAATATGTTTTATATTTTTTTATGATGAGAAAACAAATTTATTTATTAAGTAAAATTGCAATTGTGTTTAAATGTTAATATTATAAATTTCAATGTATATTAATAAAAGATAAATACATTTTATAACTTTTTTCAATTTAATAGCTAAAAATGTTACCTAAAATCATAATCTCTGATATAAAAATATACAATATAAGCAACTTTTACTTTGCTTATTCCCGAATAAATTTACATTCAGTTACATAAATACATTCGTGAATCTTCACCTTCTCTATTATGTAACGTCATATTTTCAGCATTTTTCAAAATTAAGTTAATATTAAAAATTCTGTAAATAAACAAATATTAATAGCGTCAATTCTACTTATAATTCAAATACAAATTTATTAAAAACAACAGCAAAAGTTGTAACAAATAAAGTTACATCTTTTATCAGCAATGTGTGTATTAATTAACTAAATAATATTTCCTGCTTTCAAAACAGTGATGCATACAACAAATATTATAATTTGTATTTAATATTTGTTTTCTTTAACATTTTTTTCATATAAATATTTATAATAAAAATAAACAAGTATTATCCACTAGCCCGATGACTATGCAAATGTTAATTCGAATATTTACTTCCAGTGCATGACGTTTGAGTTCACGAGTTCGTGATCGGGTGAGAGAGCACTCTCTTTGTATTCTGCGGTGACCCGAAAACCTCGTTTCTTTTAATGCGTTTTCTGTCCACGTGTGTCTCGGATACGTTTTTTCTCTTTTTTTCAACGCACTTTTTATTGCGAGCATTGGCACGCTTTGGCCTTCTACTTCGCAAAAGTATCTCGCGGGGAAAGTGAAGCAGTGGGAAAAGTGAAAGCTGTTTCCGGGGTAACCGTTGATTCTCCACTAGAAATTGACACTTGGAAAGGTGAATTGATATTGATGACAGTGGTTTCACGCTTCCCTTTTGTCAAAGGTCTTCTATCCTCCTTCACCTTTTTTCTTTTTCTAAATAATTATTTTTATGTATAAACAATAAATTTTAACGAATCCAAGCAGTCTAATTGGAAATTGTTTTGTTTATTGAAATCAACCCTCATTTACTTTCCCAAATTGAGATACGAAGATAAACATATTTAAATGCAGAAATACAATTATTTTATTTATTATTATTATTTTATTAATTATATTAAACAAATTTGAATAACTTTTTTTAAATACGCTGGTTGCAAAAAAATCCAATTTTCAAAATGTTTCAATTTTGTAAAAAATTAACCATAATTGATGACTTTTGCACCAATTTAAAAATAAATTTACCTTCAAACTGGCACAAAGACCGTCCATTTGGTTGATTTTTGACAACATTACACCATTTTGTGTAAGTAAAAAATTTTGCATTCAAAAAAGTGATACGTTTTTTTTTTCGACCATTGTATGTTTTACAATTACTGAAATCATTATCTTCACACCTTCAAAACGTCTGTGTATGAGTGTATAAATGAATAAGTAATGAGCATGAAAACTTAGTATGCGATCATAAAATTCAATAAATAAAATAATCACTTATGCGTATTAATGCGAAATTATATAATAAAAGCTGCATTTTTTTCAGTGCTTCATTGAAATTCAGGTAATTACAATAAATATAGGTCTTTTGTCTGTTTAACTGTAGGAGTCCCAACGACACTGAGTCGTTTGACCGTCTGCCGCAGAAGAACGAAAGGAAGCTTGAAAGTGGAACACGGCCAATGGCCTAGTGACTTCATGACACACATTTCCTGCTCGTCTCAATGAAAGTGAAAAGAATCGATCTTCATAAAAGAAAATCCGCCTGTAAGCAAACAAATTTTGTTTCTTATTTACACGTAAAATGAATAAACAATTAAAAAAGTAACTTTATTATTATTTTTGTATGAACATATTATTAATATTATGATTATAATGTTCATAAAACACTGTCATATATTTCCAATTCTTACTTATTTATTTGTCATGAAAAATGGCATCGAATCCTTTATTATATAATTTATTGTTTACAGTTTGACGTCTAATTTAAATAGACTCTTTCTGCATGTGTTTCAGTTAAAATATATTTATACGGAGAATACGGAAAGTTATATGTAAATCGTTTATACAAAACCTTTATATAATCTTTTGAGTTTATGACTGAAAGGCTTTATATTAAAAAGAGAACAAATCGTGCAATCTTTTGAACCGTAAATAACAATGGCATTTCTGTAACATAATTTGCTCTTAATTTGTGTAAAATCCTTTTCTCTTAGAAATTGATCATGACGATTTTTCACAGCAAACAATCGTCATCATAAATATTACTTTAGAATATATTTTACAACATTTCATAAAGTTTTCATCAATATTTGACTTTTACTCCATTTTCACATGCAACAGTATTGTCAAAAGGTAATACATTATGAAATATATTATTCAGAGAAAGATTTTAATTTATGATTTTAAACCTTCTAATAATAGGGACACCGTAGATTCCATAACTCTTAAGAATAAATACGCAAAAGGCTTGACTATAACGTAAATTGAGAGCTTTTAGAATGAAGCATAAAAACTTTACGAAACCAGCATTTCTATACTCTTGATGTAGTGAAAGTAAGCATACTCACGAAAGTTGCGAATAAACGTTCCAAGGACATCATACTATACCGAATATGTTCTCAAAATTTAGTGGCTCTTGGCAGATGTCAAATTTTGTGATTCTAAAACACATCGTCAAATATTAAAGAAATATAAACATTGTTATGATAACAATGTATTTTTGCTTTAAACATACTTTTGACACTTTACTTTTGATACTTTTTTTAACATTATCTTTAATTGATAAAATAACGAAAAAACAAATTAAATATGCGTATATTATTATAACCTCTCCATTAATAACACATCATTCAAACAAAAAGTGGAACAAAAACTTAAAATTGAATAAATCAAAAGACACGATAGTGTCACTGGCAAAGTACAAAAAATACAGTTTATAGTTGCATATCAAAATTAAGTTATATATTAATGTATTGAAAAATTATGAGGAAATATTAAAAAAATACTTTGTAAGCGTCTGAATACAATTTGAATTGACGTAAATTAAAGTCCTTGTAGTATATATATAACGTTGTAATCAAATGATATGTGTTTGTCAATAAGTGACTTATCAAATTACAACTTGACAGAAAGACCATGAGAGAGAACTTACTAAGAACTAAACGTTAATGAAAAAACACAAATGACCCTTCGTAAAGCGCGTTGGCGTATAATGTCTTTACACCCTTGACTTCCTTTCGCTGTTCAAACACGAGGTCAATAGTTTAACTATTATTCTAGAAATGTGTTACTATAACGTATGTTAGTTTAAGCTTAGTTGTCATCTCTGAAATTAATGTCAAACTTGAAATAATTTATATTAATAATATTGCACGGTTGTGTAAGCTGCTCAGCAAAAGCAACATTAACAGCAAATTCAGAACATCAATTAATCATAGTTTTGTATTTATTAAACGCTTTTATTTTCATAATGCTTCAAACAAGCCAACATTTTGTACAGTTCTATTACAATTATTTTAAAAATAATATAATTAATGACGCAATTGAAACATTTTTTTCTTACACGTGCATGGAAAGCACATCTTTTCTTCTCTCAATAGTGGGATGAAACTCAGGTAGAAAAAGAATTGAAAAATCCATTGTGCAAGGCCTAATTATTACCTGAACACTTTTTACAAAGTTACTTCAGTTAATTTAACCATTTTTTATGAATAAATTTGACTTACTCCGTCGGTATTAAGATATTGGTTGTTTTGAACTTATTGCGGAAGAAGACTAGGACATTTGTATGAAGATGGATGATTTTTCGAGATAGGGCAGTCGCAAGTTTTGTTTAATTTTATAATATTATAACGTTTTAATAAAAATCGAATTTAAAGTTAAACTGATTGTTTATTTGCGTATTATAATTATTATATTCATTTAACTTCTATTATAAAAAAATGTATTCTTTCATTATTAATTATAAAATATGTTTCATTAATAATTATGATATTATAATTTTGTAGAAATATTATTTTGAATATTTATTATAATTATTAGATAATTTTTTAAACAATATTTTATACAGTTTTATTGTAAACATTTCTAATTTTAAAAATAAACTTTTTTTCATGTAATTTCATGTATATGCATTATATATATATATATTATTGTATGTATGTATAATTTTGTCCTCTGCGTGTATGTCCGATTAGGCACAAAAGTGGTAATAATATCCAACTACTGTTTTTATTTATTAATGCTGATTATGGACTGAGTAAAAACTGAGATTATAAAAATAATTTGTCAAAAATCGCATGATTACCGAACTAGAACTGATAAAATTATATCTTACAAAATATGAACGAATAAAACATTGTTTAAATTGAGTTTTATTATCTGTAAAATCCTTATCATCAACCTTAAACAGTGAAATATGATAGTGATTAAATAATTATAATATTTTTTAATCATGTCCTATACATTAATATAAAATTTAAAAAATCAGAATGGATATTTTACTTTGTTTAAAATTTTTAAATACTATCTGACTAATTGCAGATTATTTCGTATTCAGTAAGACTGTTAAGGTTTTATTTCACACTTTTAATCAATATTGTATATACATTTCTACATATTCCATTACGTCCCTTTAAACTTATTTTAACATTTTATATTTGCCCATTACTGCGTGTGATAAGTTTGTAATAAATCAGAAATTGTATAAAAGTTTATCAAATATAAGTAATTTATATATGGAGAATACGCAAATTATTTTAACTATAGTAAGTAGTTGACATCTTTTACGCTGTTTGATTAGCGCACCAATAATATCTTATCAATATTACGGCGATGGACCACAAAATATTATATAATGCGTCGCAGCTGAAACGAACTGATCGGTTCGTCTAGCGCAGCTAAACGCAACGCATGAGTCGTCGAGAGCCGTGTCGATGTTGACCGGTCCAGCGCTCTCGACGAGTAGATTATAGTTTGTAAATAATGTAACTCCCGAATGCACTCGTTGTAAAAAAATATCATACGCAACTTGCGCGATATTGACAGTTCTCGACTCGTGCGATTTACAGCACTCGGCTTTGCCTCGTGCCGCGACTAACCCTCGCACGCGTCAAGAATTCTCAACTTCTTGCATTTGTTGCATAATATACTATTATTTAATCCTTATATAAAAAGTTTTTGTATATTGTGAAGTGAATTACAATCATCTTTATGCATAACGCCGATAAAAACCAATCAGATAGCTTCATTATTTGACAGATAATTTTGTGTAAAATTTGTTGATATTTCAATGTTTCATATGTTTCATACATACATTATAAAATTCTATATAGAATAATTCTATTTCATATTTTATCTACTTCGACACTTAATATAATGTTTTTGAATATATTTTTAATTAAATTCCTTGCGATATAAAAATGAAAAACTTGCCGTAATGTCGGATGACTTACCAAAAATATCTGAAAATCGGTTATTAAAAGTTTGAAGCTGCCAAAGCAGCTTTTGCTTAATCTCATTACATATTAAATTTGTAAATTTAATATTCAATGCATACTGGCCTTAGACTGGGCCAACCATCCGTTTCGGTACATCATCTGTACACGCATTGTGGGTATTATTTAAGATTCTCCGCGCGTGTTTGTGCCGATAGCATGATCATTACTTAATGTACACCACGTGGAGTTTACGCAATAATACTTTGTATACTGTGGTGACCCTGAAAAGGGTTGATTGCAAAAACATGAATTGTTCATTTGGCTATACAAAATATTATTTTACCAATACGTGGAAATTTGCGTGTATCATCATTCAGCATAAATTATTTTATTATACCCAAATAAATATGTACACTCGACTTCCTAATAATGCAACAATTCGGGACCGAAAACAATCTCTTATTGCAACCATACCAATCAACAGTTTAATTTGATCACTTTCAGTAATTACTGAAATTGGCATTAATGCCAACATAAGAAAACTTAAATTGAGGTTATGTTTTTATTATAAACTACGTTATCTTTGAGTGTTTATGTTTTAATATATAGAATAACATATAAAACAGTTTAAAAAACAATTTAAAAAGTTAAAAATTAAATATTAATATTATCTGAAAAAAAAAAAATTTGAAATCTATTATTTTGAATTTCGCGCCAAAATTATCTATATTTCATCCGTTGCATTATCGGAACCGATTTTGTTGCAATATTAGATCGGTTGCAATATTAGGTGTTGCATTAAGAGGAAGTCGAGTGTATAGTAATTAAAGTAATCTATAATAACAACTAATTTCTTTCAGATGATTATTCGTTTTAATAAAATTATTTTGTTAGTATTTTGTAGAAGAACGCAAATCACTTTTTATACAGATCGGGATGCATCGTGTTTATATTCGAGGTCCAAGCACAATTGAACGCGGAAAAATTCTTCACAGAAGGACAAAGATGAGTGTCAAGGCCACCTAGAGCTCACATTGTTCCTGCACCTGATATATGTGCACTTTGATATCACCGTATGTTTATAAAGTGCAATGGCATAATCTATTAAAATACGTGAGTAATACCACTATTAATTTCATCACACAAAAATTAACATTTAATATTCATATTTGCCAATTCATTCAAACTACGTCTTATGAAGAAGGAATTACTGCGCATACATATAGATGAAATTGTTGTATTTTCTCACTGATAGTGGAAGAGGTAAACAATGTAGCTCATATAACTATAAAAATATATTTACTTCTCTCACTTGACACATAATGTTGTTCATGTCGTCAGATATTTATATAATTATTAACTATACAAGTTAAGATATACAACATGTTTACGGAATAAAGTGCATTTCTGTTATTACACTATTTTATGGAGTTATACTGAAGAAAAATTTATTTCGCGTTTTCTGTAAAATGTAAAGGAAAAAATGAATGTATTTATTTCCATATAAATGATGTTACTAACCTTGATATATTTTGATTCAAACTTTGAATTTATTTAAAATAAAATACAAAGGTCAAAATAAAGAAGTTTTTTAATAAAGATGAAAATTTATATTTTATATAAATATTAATAAAAAATTTATCTTTCATGCATTTATTTTATTTAAAATATTTGAAATTCGTTACAACTTTATTCGTTACAATTTTATTAAAAAACTTATACAATATTTTATTAATATACTTATACAAAGTATAAGTATAATTTACTATTATACTTATAATAATGTATTATTAAAAATAATATATGAATAATATATTATTTAAACTTAAACTTATACAAGTCCATTAAATCGCCTGTAATTTTATCATCTTTGTGGTTCACATCCTGTCAAGACAGTAATTTTTTCAAAGCATTTCGCTAATATTTCGGTGTTAATTAGGATTCGTGTGTTTATAATAAGATAATTCATCTTCTAATTTAATTTTAAAATATCATAACATCTGAATCATTGTCTTGAAACCAAATAAAAAGATGAATTATATTATTACAACATAAGAGCAACAAGTTTGTTTAAAAGTAAAAATGTATAAGAAATTCTAAACACACGAACCGTAATTATCACCAATTTTAATTATTATCAGTGAAATGCTCCGGCAAAACGACTGTTTTGATAGAATTTTGACAACAAATATGATATATATGATACTCTTAAACCTTGAAATTGTAATCAAATGATTGTAAGAAATGAATCTATTTTATATGCACACGTGAATGCACGCGTGCGTGTGTCTGAAAATATGTACGTTACGTGCGAATGTATGCACGTGCCAACGACGCTGATTTTCAGGTCGATAGCCGTGACGTCAATGAGTTGTGAGATGAAGTTCAAGGTTAGCGCGCTCGAATGCCCGACCCACGCGTTCGCATAAAATAAAAAGACTTTGGATTAGATTTTCCTACAAATGTATAAGCTTTTTTTTCTTTTCTCGAAATCCCAATTTCCGCCTATGCATACATTTTCGAACAATTTTCTAGTTCTTTTTTAGCTTAATCATACTGCTCGAATCACATAAGATAAACGTTGATATTAAAATTAATAAAATTGACATTATACTCCTTAAAGATGAGCCCTTGAAACAACATAAATAACAGTATGTGTAAAAATATTAAATCTTATCATAAAAAGATATATATTCATGGATTTGAGTATGACATTATGTTCACTAAACTTATATTTATTATTCATAAAGCAGGATAATTTTAGGAACTTAATTTAAAGCATTACTTAACTATGATATTTATGTATTAAATGTAGAATATACTGATCGTCAATCTATGCAAAAGAAAAATGAATCTGGTTTGCACTAACTAAACTAAATTCAGTAAAAATTATTGAGCGAAAATTAATTAAGTTTCTTGATTCAATTTAACTTATGAATAGATTTAAGTATAATCATAATTTTTTGTAGCTAAATTTGATTATATAAGTTGACGATGCAAGACTAATATATTGCGTAAAAACGATGCACGACGGATGTCGATTATTTTTCTCTATCAGGAAAATCATCAAGGATCTTCTCTTATCGCAATCATTTCATAATAGAACATTTAGGTGACATCATTCGTGAACGATGATTTATGTGAGTAAGCACACTGTTGGATAAGTATGCAATGAAATAAATACAAAGTTAACCTTGTTAAAAAATTAAAATTGATTTTATTTTCCTGAATCACTAAATTTGAGATTTGACAAATTATATTTACATAAATTTATAAACTAAAAATACAAAAAATGTTGATTAAGCATTTTTTACACGCTTATATTTCGAATGCTATAAATTTAATTTATCTACGTTTGTGTTTTGTTATTTTTATTAATAAAAGAGGATAAAAGAAAAATGTATCAAGGTTTTCGGTAACACTTTGTTGTGACTTTGAAAACACAGGGTTACGTAGGTTATTAAAAATTTAAAACATTTTTAATTTTAAATTTTTACCGGAAATATTTTTTTAGCGTAAAAAATATATTTTGATATATATTTTTAAAATGTATTTTAGTTCGTGTCGGGAGACTCGTCCAGACGCGACCCGGACGGCGCAACCTTGAACTTAAAAAGAACAATATTAAGCTAAGTTGTGTGCCTAGAATATTGACTGTCAATAGATTAAACACTGATGCACATGTATGCAATCGTTTTGTTCGTAATAGTTTGCCCACTTACGCTGCAGCTTCTACTTTGCCACCCGTTGCAATGGAAACTGACCTACCCAAGAAACCTCGCGATTCAATCGATCCCGACCTGCGTCACTTTCGTTGCAGTTATTTTCATTTATGATCTCTATTTTACGAATTTAAACTAGAGATTCTTTGGATGAACCCTACTCAATGTCAAGGTCATGACTTTGTTCTGCAACTTAATTGAATCACTTTGTTGGTCGTCAACAATCTGAGCTACATTAATTTAACTTGAATATTGCGACAATTGATATCATCGCATTTTGTTTCAATAATAATAAATAAATGTAAGTTATAATTTTATTCTTCTTGCTTTAATCTCCAAAGTATAATAGAAAGAATTTTACATTATTATGTAACAGTGTGCAACACTAAAATGTATTTCGAAATATATGCAAAAATATATGTGAATATACTTTCGGTTAAAAAATTATAAGTTTAATATATAAATAAAATATATTTCTGAAATATATTTGTAAATATATAAGTATACACAAATATTTGCATATAAAAAAGTATATTTGGAATATATTTTAGCGGCAAAAAGTTACATATCTTTACATATATTTTTTCCGTATGGAAAAAAATATGTCATTAAAATGCCATAAAAAATATATTTTAATGGTTAAGTATACATTTTAGTTGTAACATAACTTTTACGACATTCCAAGCGATGTCCCTAAAATAAAAATTTTCGCAAGAAGTTTTGGAAAGATTTTAGAAAAAAACGTTTTGTTTTTAATTTTTTCTTAAATGTATATTATTGCAAACATTAGAATGTCAGGGTTCGATATTTATCGCAAGTTTTTCGTGTAATATTTTTTAAATATTACTTAATTCATTATAAATGCAATTTATTGATACATATTTAAACAATTAATTTTAAGTATAATAAAAGTCAAATATCCAAAGGCACGGTAGTGTTTCTGGTTAAGTACGAAAAACTGGTTTTTCGTGCTGTCAGATTTTTTATTCCATTGCATAGAGTGGATAATAATAAAACACTTGATTTGGGTTCAGTAGGCTGAGATAGAGGGGATCGAAAATCTATATTTTTTGATCTGCTCTTATGAAAGCTCTTATGAATGTTTAAATTAAAGACTTAAAAACGTATATATACGATAAGCATATACATTATAATAATTTTTCGTTACTCGGGGAGGGAAATGCCATTTTCCTTCCTAGGGAGATTTAGGAAAATGGCTTTTTTTCCTCCCTCGTAACGAAAAATATAGTACGCAACATAGGAGATGATCGGAAATTCGTTCTCATCTCCCTTGTTGCGTAATATACTATTGACGCCATTAAGGTGAAATGTTGGGTCTACTTTACCGACAATGACGATATAAATTATTTCACGTTAATATTTATAATTTCAGTGAAATATTGTAAAATTGGGCTCTTTTAGCTTCTTCTATGATTAATGGCAAAATTTTTGGTTATTTTTTTGTTGCTAAAAAATGATTATACGATTAGAAATCTTCGAACTACGAAAAACTTCATTTCTGACAAAGTTCAGTTGAATAGGAAAAAAGAGTTCGCAAAATTCTCGACACAGAAGCATTTTTGAAGCATGAAAAAGTGATAAAACATTAAAGAATTCAATTTTAAATGAGCTAAAAGAGCCCGATTTTACGTATTCTCCAGAAATACAAAATAATTTTAATAAAACATAACTGAAAAGAGGTTATGTCATTTTGAAGTTGATCCGCCATTGACATTTCACCTTAAGGCTAAAATATCATCAACCTATGACTCCGATGAAATTTTATTTTTTTTTATTAAAAAAGATTATTATATATTGATACACTAAACATACATGACATAATAATGATCTGGAGACCGTTAACACTAGAACTACCAGTCTAAAATCAATATAATTTTATTTTTCGATACTTTCAACAAATAAAAATTAGTACCAAACATAAATTAATTAATATTACATTATACAAAACTTTCTAAAACCAATTTGCACAATGCAAAGTTTTTCAGATTAAATAGTAAGGTAGCTAATAATAATAGATAACTAATTTGTAAGGAGAGAAAAGTAGGGTAATTAATTAATTTGTAGGGAGAGAAACATTCTCAGTTGTTGCAAGAGGGCGTTTCTCCCTAGAGTGACAGAAATGCCCTCTAGGGATAACAGCGTGACAAAAAGTCGTTTTGCAAAACGACTTTTTGTCACGCTGTACCGCACGTGCAGTTTTTAGAATTCGTGTATTTTTTAAATACTGAATTTTCCTTGTAACAAAAGTATCATTTGCATCTTGGAAACGATACTTGAACATTCTTTTTTCCTCGCCATTACATTCCTCGGCTTCGCCTCGGATGGAAATTTTACTTGGGAAAAAGAAGATTTTCCTAAGTTTTGTACACCCCCTCGGTAAATATACTATCGAAAAAAACTTCAATTTTCGAGAATTACCAAGACGCCTTGATATTTCTTGAATCATTAGCTTGTAATTTTTTCACACAAAATGTCAATTTCCCTTGGTAAAATATATACCACATTTCATCCTTCCTATTTTGTGATAGGAGGATGAAAAATATAAGGTTGTTAAAATCCGAAATTATCATTAACTAAATTTCGCTAAAAACAAAATGTAAAATGAATATGCTGAATAAAATAAAAATTTGCTATATTGCTAAATTGTATTTTGTCTTCGTTTTGTACAAAACGCAAAAATTAGTTCTTTTAAATTGTCCCCCCGTAGGGATTATAACTGCTCGCAGCTACAACGTGTAGCTTAATTTTATTCCTCTCATTTCATAATATTCAAATTGAATTTAGCTAATGCACTTTTAAGTATTCTAATATTCTTCATTTCTATGCTTTGTTTTCGCAAGTTTTATGTTTTTCAATTCTATAATTATGCTAAATATATAACAAATATTTTATTATAGGAAATATAATTAACGTGAGTGGCCTTGTCTCGGAAATACCGGTACAGCGGACATTGACGACGAGGTCGTCGCGACCCGGAACAAATTATTTCGTCAAATAGATTTTACCTGACCTTGAATTGCCACGTACTTTGCCTGAACATTTTTAAAGGCACACGCAGCAACCTTCGCAGCTTTGGCTCTTTTTTTGTTATTTATTCAACATTCATACGTTGTTTTTTCCTTGTTTTACCAACTCACGCATACCACTTAGCTTCTTTGCTTTTTTGTTGTATGCAAAAATGGTGTAATTATGAATATCTATCCTTTTTTAAAAATTGTAAACTTATTCAAAAGTAAGCCACAAGCACTTGTTATCATTGGTTTCGAGTCTTCTTGCATAATTCGACCTTTTTAAAAGCATAAATAGTTCCACTCTAGTCTTTCGTTCAAGGTTCAAATGAGATACTTCCCAGTTCATTGTGCTTAAGGTCGACAACATAACACAAATTGTGCTTCATTACTTGAGTTAATTTTGCATTAAAAAATTTGGTTCTTGTGCATTCATACTTCCACTCTTACTTTTAATGACCTAGAAGATACAAAGAACAAAAATACAATTACAATTTAAATCAGAATTGTTATAATATTCTTTCGTGTATGCACTTTTAAAAGTTTTACGAAGAAAGCTGATAAGTTTACAGTAAAATATCGAATGAAATATCTCTTATATTGATACACGAATTCACTTTTAATAGAACAAGACATACATAATTTCAAATTAATATAATTGCATCACTAACTTTAATTTTAACATTATTTTCTAGCTAAAATGTGTACATTAATTTTAATAAAAGATAACGTTGTTCATTAACTTTCATTGGAAATTCATTACACTTATGATATTAAGAGTACAACATTCTATTTATAGACAATGTCTATATATTAAACCACCTACGTAAAATATACTGTTTTATTTAAAAAATGAAAAATACATAATTCTGAAAATTAAAATTAAAATTAAATTAAAATTATTTAATTCTGTATGTAATAATTGTACATGATTTATCTAGATTGGATAAGCAGCTTATTATCTAAAAGATGAATTAAATTGACAAGATTTAAAGTATTTGAAGAAATAGTCAATTTAAATATCATTATGATGTTACTATTTGACTATTAATGTTAACGTATTAGTTACGATGCACTCAAAAATATGTATGTGTGTATTAATGAACACTGCTACCACCTGTCTACCGATATATGCATCAAAGACCGCAGTTTCTACGACCTCCTCATTTTACGTCACTCGAACGCTTTCTGATGTAACTGCGTAGCGTCGGGACGCTGCGGTCGATGTCAAGGCCAAGGCCACCGCGTAAAGCCCGTTTTACACTTTTCATCACTTCCGACTAAACACTTGCGATATATTGTAGTCAATCATATCATCTCCATTCAAATTGCGATCAACAGCTTTTCAATTTCAATTTCTTTTTTACTGTATTGCCTGGCTATACTTCTACTTAAAATAACTTTTACAAAATTATAAGATCCTTTCTTAGTTTTTAATGTATTTTATGTAATTACTGACGCAGTTCTTATTAAATCAATAATAACTTAAAAGATGAGCAAATATTTTGTTTTTGTTTTTTTTTTTCGGTTCTTAATGCACTGTTACCAAATTGGTTATTTTCTCTGTCTGTCACATTGTTACATATATAAACATTTCTCTCTTTTTTTTTTTTTTTTTTTTTTTTTTTTTTTTTTTTTTT
>JABFPJ010002722.1:0-18479 GCA_022817425.1 Gryon sp. ZL-2020
TTCTCTTTTAATTGACTTATACAAAGTGTTTGTTAAAGCTACAGTAATTGCGTAAAATTGCATTTCGTTTTGCACAAACTTGGACTAACCTGCAAAATATGGTCAAAAACGAAATGCAGTTTTGCTCAATTACTATAGCATTAAAAAGCAATTTGCTTAGATCAATTTAAAGGAAATTGTTTAAAGAATTAACATAATAACTTTATTTTATATATTTATTCATCATTTTTATGAAATTAAAGAAAAACTTTTTTGGCGCCACAGTCAGAATTCGAAGTTGGCCACGGAGTTAGTGTCTTTTGTAATAAAAATTTGATTATATATTATTTTAATAAATAAAAACTACCCACCAATTCTTTGTAAATGGGAGATTATTATCATATAAAAACATTTAAATAAAATTAACACGTTTAAACAAAAAATTACAATTCGTTTTTTTCTCACTTCGAAAACGGCTTGTAATTTTACTCGTTCAAATTTAATCTAAATTAAATATTTCTTTGATGAAGTTGTATAAAAAAAGTGAGAAAATTGACGAGTTACTATGAAATAAATTAAATGTGCTCCAATTAATTTTAATTTAGAAATCTGCAATGTCGGTAATGTCGGTATTTGACATTCTCTTAAATAAATGAATTATGTTGATCAATCAGTTAAAAGAAATTAATTTATACGTGTATGTATGTATATTATTATTTCTTTTTGCATAATTATAAATAATGTGCTAACTAAAATGAAAATTACTACTAAATGTCAAAAATTTTATATTATTTATTTTTTAAATATTACAATAATTTTATTCTTTTACAAAATAAATATAATGAATTTAAGGCTTTTTTTTATAATTTATAATTTAAAATTTAATTTTCATGTGATTACTATATATATTATTCAAATTGGGAAAGAAAATAAAAAATACAAATTCGCAGTCGTTTTTATATAAATATATAAATATATAAATTAAAAATAAATATTTTGAGACGTTTCAATGAGACATAAAAAGTCGCTTCCAACTTTGAATTTGAAATTTGCTTCCAACATCAAGAATGTTTAGCATAAAAAAGACAATTTTATATAAAATAATATATAAATAAAGTGTAATAAGACTGTGATTTAAACATACTTATACGTGTATATGTATTTTAAAGGTTCAGAATTTAACTTAAATAAACTGCAAATGAAATATCTCTTTTATATACATACACCGAATAGCTAATAAAACATTTATGCTACTAAAGACAACACAAATCGTTCGTAAATCATGTATTATTGTCTTCGAAACGGTATAATATATAATTTTCACAACTCTTACGTGGTGTATTGGTAGAAAAGTGTAATGAAAATAAATAGTAATAGCAACAGTGGATATTTTTTGTGGTTTACAGAAAATATCGACTGCTGCACTTATTATACCGTTAAACGGTAATTTTTGCAAGCAAACATTTCATTTACAATATAAAGTGATATCTCATTGAACTTTAGAATCTGAATGAATTAATCAAAAATAATAACTCAATTGTTAAGGCAGAGGCACTTGTGGCGGAATCACATTTGTTCAATATAATGTTCCAACATCCTTGAAACTAATATCAAGTTGTTTAATTATCTCATAAAATCGAAAAATAATACAACAAAGTTTTATAATGCAACATTTAACGTCAAACTAAGTTCATTATTTGTGTTCTTATTAAATTAAATATTTATTCAACTGGAGTTTACTTTTACTCAAAAATTAATAATCAAAAATATTATGTTAAACTTTACTTTGATTAAAAACGGAGAAATATTTCATGTTTTCATGAAACATGTTCATTATAATAAATATCAAAATGTAAAATCTAATTTGAAATTAATTTGTATTGAGAGATACAAAGAGTTGACAGAATAGAAATAGAAAATAATATTTAATTTTATTTTGAATAAAATAATATAAATATAAATAATGTAATAATATTAATAAAATTTTTTAATGTAATAAAGTTAAATATGTATACTGCTTTTAACTGAAAGACTCAATTATTGTTAAACCAAAATCATGTTATTATTAGAGCTCTATAATGGTCAACTTGTGTCTTTTAGCACCATTTCCAAGCCACTAAGCAGGAGTACTCCCTCAATGGCAGCCGGAGTTGTTAACAACACTTCGGTGACAGTTAGTAGATCCTCGACGAAGTCTTCGTCATCGTCCATTAGTAGTGCTAGACAAAAAAAATTTCACAGGCATTTCACACAGGTATTCACATTTATATATTACTAACAAAAAGTATATTTTTGCAAATTCAAAATAATAATAATAATAATAATAATAATAATTAAAACTAAAAATCACTTACTATTTGATTTATACGATTTATGCGAGTAGGTTACTTTAAAAACAATAATATAAGTTCTACTTAAATTAATCTGTAATATAAAATAATTATTTATTACGTATAAAAAACATATAAAATACTGACACAAAGTGAAATAAATATTGAGATCATTTGTTCTATTTTTCTCAACTAATATTGTATCATTAGAGTATCATCATATAATTGAATTGCTTGATACATTTTCATTTGATTGTATAAATTAATAATGATAATGCAAATTACAGAATAAAAATGGAAACTTTGATTAAGAGGATGTCATACTTCTAAAAACATCTACATTACCGACATTTGTGTTCTATTCACGTATTTTGTTTATATACAAGAATATAAAGCAATTTTTGCGAAAATGAAGGCATTACGTCAATTCTTCATTAAATTCTCTTTTAATTGACTTATACAAAGTATTTGTTAAAGCTACAGTAATTGCGTAAAATTGCATTTCGTTTTGCACAAACTTGGACTAACCTGCAAAATATGGTCAAAAACGAAATACATTTTTGCTCAATTACTATAGCATTAAAAAGCAATTTGCTTAGATCAATTTAAAGGAAATTGTTTAAAGAATTGACATAATAACTTTATTTTTAATATTTATTCATCATTTTTATGAAATTAAAGAAAAACGTTTTTGGCACCACAGTCAGAATTCGAAGACATCCTCTTAATGTATTGAAAAATTATTTTGGAGCATTTGTGACAAAGTTCGCATTAGTATTAATATTAATATATTAGTTTAGTATTTTAATTAAATAGTTTTGGATGTTTACAAACTTCTGTTATATATAATATACCATTGTAACTGCGTATATCTTTTTAAAGTTAAACTCAAATTCTTCCTATATATAAAGTAGAGTGGAGTTTACAAAGTTTACAATTGTAGGGAGCCGAAAATAGTGTTTTTCTATACAGTTATTCTTTTTGGCAACGAATATTACATTTAAATCATTCCAAATGTAATGATTGTCTATTTTCGCTTTCTCTTACGACTCCTTGTTTGTTTAAAACATTTTTTTAATTATTGTTAAAAAACAGTTAAATGAATGATAAATAAAATAAAAGTTATATAAAACTCACTCGTTGTCACGAGTAAGATTTTTTTTTCTGGATATTGGATCGTTGTTCAAGCAACGATCAAGTGCAGTGCTGAAGTGTAGTGTTGCTCAAGCAGCACTGCACTCCAAAAACTGATTCGAATATATTGTTTCGACTATTTTCACCTTGTTATTTCTATTTCATTATTTACATTGTACCAGTGACTGTCTATGGTCACTGATTGTAGTAATGAAAATAAGATTTGAAAAATCATATCAATACATATGTTCTCAAAACAGCTGTCAGGTACTCTCTAAATTCAAATAAGTGAATATTCACTTACAATAAGTCCAAAGTCGTCCACTTACGTCAAAAAGTGAAAATTTTCACTTATTTTAAATGAAAAATACAATTAAATTTTCACTTTTTGCAATTAGTGGACGACTTTTGACTTATTCAGATTTAGAGAGTAAGAGAAAGCAGAAAGAATAAATGTACCCTGATAGCCAGCATATATATAAAGGATTTACACAAAATTTATTTAAAGATAACTCCTCATTGACTTGAATTATTTATTATTTATTAAGTATTAATTAATTATTTACATAAATCGTTTGCATTGGACCAATTTTTGTCAATTTGACAATTAAATGTTTTCAAAATGTTTAAAAAGTCTTTTATTTCTATAATTTTACACAAATATTAATAAAAGTATTAGTGAAATTATCAATTTTAATGATTTAAGAAACTTGATTTTAATTCCAAAAAGTAAACATAACCTCTTTTAGTAACTTTGCTGTTTTGATGTAGAAGTAAAAAAATGATTATTTGTTGAAAAATAAACTAATAAATTAAACATATCAATTTCTAAGTTAGTTTTTTTTAAAATTATATGTAAATAGCGTTTAAATTTCAATGAATACGATTTATGTAAATACTGCTGCACAATGAGGAGTTACCTTTACATAAAATGTATGTAATCTTGGCTATCAGGGTATGTTTGTCTTTGTTTGAAAAAGAACATGAAATTCATTTACTTTATTGAAAATGTTAAGGTGATATTTCAAGCCTGCTACACCGGAGTTAGTGTCCTTGCAAATTATAAATTATTGATAAAGAATTGATAGGATGCAAGAACGGATCGATCCATCAACGAATTAATTTTGTTGGATCCGACTGAAGTAGTCATTTGAAAGTGTAATACGAATCCGGTATAAACGGATATTTCAGCGTCAAATTTTAAAAATATACAGTACCGCTCAAAAGTATGTGAACACCTAGAAATGACTGAAAAAATGATGAAAATTCAAAGTATCATAACTTTTTTGAAAATTAAGATAATTATTTCAAATTTTGAGGTAATAAAGGTTGAACCCTTAGCATTAGAATACGAAAAGCTAATTTTGAATATATTGCTTTTTTCCATAATTTTTGCGAACTTCATCTTAAGTATCAATTTTATGTTGAAAAAAATGTATATTTGAGAGCTTGCCATTTTGCGAAAAATTTTTTTTCAACCAATTCAAGTTTGGCATGTTTTAATTTGTACTTTAATGAACAACTCTTCAAAATTTCAAGTTGATTCAATTTTTTTTGCTGAGGTATAGCAATTTGAATTTTAGTATGCATTTTCAATATAAATTGACTCTGATCAAGCAATTGATGACTGTTATGGTTAATTATTTATGTAATATAAGTTTATATTTACATAATCATTTTTATATTTATTTAACAATAAATGTATTTTTGCAAAATAGTTTTTTTGCAAAAAATTTGCAAAAAAAAGCTGATGTGAATTTAATGAATTACAGGAAAAATTGTAAATAGTATGATTTTAACTTCATTTTATATATAAATCATAAATTGGAAAAATGTTGACATTAAATTAAAAAATAATGTTGCAATTTTATTTTTTGCGAAATTCATTTTGTTGCGATTTTTTTGCAAAAAAACTATTTTGCAAAAATACATTTATTGTTAACATAAATAGGTATATTACATATAAAATTAAAAAAAAGTGCATAAATAAATTGAAATAAATAAATAATTAATGTAATACAATAAATAAGATGATAAATGAAGCAAATAATATAACTTATAAATAACATATTTAAGAATATATTTCTCAAACAGTTTGTTATTTATAGATTTATTATTAATATTTAGAAATGCACTTTAAACAGTTTGTTCCCTTTGAAAATGTTAGGGTATCTTTAGAATGACATTTTATATAATAGAAAAAATTATGGATCCGATGCGTTGATCGAAACAGTCCCAAAATGGGTCCCAATATTTTAAGATATTTAGATTAAATTTAGATTAAATAAGTTATAATATTTCAAACGTTATTGCTATGTTCATTATTTAATACTATTGTTATTCAATAAAAATAAGCAGATAATTTGAAATGAAATCAACTGATGGTAATTACTGTTAAAACTTTTAATATAATTTGGATAATTGAATTGTATGTTAACTCTAATGATGCAATATTAAAATAAGTGTTGGTGCGATAAAAAGAGTATATATATACATATATTGAGTAAAGAATTTGAAGATGGCTGTCTGAAGGACAGGCGTCAACCTAATGAAAGTCTCCACAATTTTCAAATCAGGTGGCATCGGACGAACGTGTGCTTAATTACTACAGCTGCGCTTTGGTAGGAGACATCTTGCTCCAAGGATACCTTTATATCACGCCAAACTACTTCGCCTTCTACAGCAATGTATTTGGACATATAACAAAATTGCTAATTCCAGCGACTTCTGTGCTCAAGATTAGTAAAGAAAAGACTGCGCGGATTATCCCAAACGCGGTGGCGATCGTGACCGAGGATGAGCGACATGTATTTTGTTCCTTGTTGTCGCGGGACTCAACTTTCAAGCTGATGAAACAAGTTTGGGACGCCGCAATGGAACCGAAGCTTGAGGCACAGATTTTGCCGTTGCCGGTGGAAGAAAAGCTTCTCGTGCCGGAAACCTTGCTAGTTGACGATTCTGAGGTCAACATTGAGGAGGATGACTCGAGTCTGTCCGAGAGCGGTGTCGATCTCAACAAATCCCCCACAATCTGTAGCGACACGGACGTCCTTACGACGCCCAACATTCCAAGGTCAGACCCAACGTTTCTTTTTAACCGATAATATTGTGTTCACATTTAATCAGCATCACTTTCCTTTCTTTCGAAATACTTCTATACACAATTAGTATATACATTTTTGCGAAATAATAATATATTTTGACGTGGCAATTATTTCTAGCACGACCCTTCATCACGGAATCGCAAGGTTATCGATACTGAATTTTTACTTTTAATTTTGTTGATTACACATCTGACCCTACCGATTGATTAGGATTGCCACCGGGTCTCAAACAAGACCAAAAAACTAATAACTAATGTTCCTGAAGTAACAACTTACTCGCGACTAGTTCCGTGAAGCGGAAAACAAGAAATCGCCGCGGCCCGACTGCGAAAGACCAAGGCCCAGGATTTCCTTTAATGAAGTCCCCACTTTAAATTATCAAATTGTCAGATTTTTATTGACGACTTTTCTAACAATAAAGTAAGCAATACAACCCTATTCCAATTTAACATTCTTAATTACAACAAATTAGGTTCCTATAATGATTAATCTAAATAATACTTAATTATCAATTTTAATCAATACAAAATTTTATTCTATGCTACATAATATTTAATTATCAATTCATCTAACAAAGTTAATTCATTGACTGTATCCAGAATCTATCATACCGAATTCCTACCTTAAACTTTCAATACATTATTTATCCAATTAATTCCAATTAATAAGTGAATGTGAATCCCAACTAACTAATTCAAAATTTTTTTTACTTTTAAAGTTTTAAAGAGAACATGTTTTCTTTACTCGCGCGGTAAAAGTAGTAACTATTTTTGTGCATATTTTAGTTGATTTCTTTAACAACAAATAATTATATATATGAATTTTGTTAACAAAGAATATAGTTTTATAATTTAAGCATACTTTAGCGCCTTTCTGTAAAACAAAATTATTCATAAGAAATCATAAGCTTCAGTATTATGAATACTTTTTAGTATGCATAAAATTGAAGCTTTTTATGAATGTAATGGTCATTTTGGAATCGCAGCATTAACACGTTGCCAAAATAATCGTGGGTATATCTAATAATCTTCTTCAGTGTTTTCCTCTCGAGGCTTTTGGCAAGCGGTTCATTTGTTTGTTCTTTGGTTAGTAGTTTTGAAGTAACAGTCGATGTTATAGAGCGAGTTATCATAGATAACTGCTGTTTTTTCTTTGTATTCGATTGGTCGACGTAAATGTCGTCAAGTGCATCCGACTTTCACCCACAGTGCCTTTTGAGTGTCAGACGATTAGTCCCTGCGACGGCGAGTAATGTGATCGTCTGAATGAATGGCTAGTGCAATTTTCCATGTTGTCTAAGTTTAGAAACTTGGTGATTTTCTGAATAGAAGCATCTTTGCCATTTTATGTATTCCAATATTTTGCATCGTGCAGCGAACCTTTTGGTAGTTGAAAAAAAGCGATAAATTGTGGCATTTATGGATCAAAACGACATATGCTTTTTTATAATCTCGTAGTGCTTAGGGTTGATCCACGAGATTCTTAGTATTTTGAAAGGTAACTGCCGTTGTAATCAACGACATTTTTCATTTCAGTATTTACAAACCTGCAACACTTGCAAGCTCCGTATGTACCAAATATTAAAACCCACAAAGTAAAATAATTATATAATTTCATTACATTTGTATAAAAAAATTAAATACTTTTTAATGTAACTTTTACATCCACAAAATTTATGTTTGGATAAGTGTTTACAAATTTTTCCACTTGTTCCTCTGTCAAACTGTCTAATTTGTTCGAAACGTAGCCCCGACTATTTTGCTTTATAAATCCCATCAAAAGTGTATATATATATGAGCTTTTTCCCACTAAAAACGATGGGAAAAGTAGTGATATTTCCAGTGTAAGAAAAAAGTTTCCATGGTTTCTTTATTATAATATAAAGGTGACTACTGGGATGAAAAGGCAAAATTTAAGACTCGCAAAGGAGGATTTCTTTATAAGCGTAAGGCTTATATATACAGAATAACCGAAAAAATCTCACTTAAGAGGATGTCAAAGTGAAAGGCCAACTTCGAATTCTGACTGTGGCGCCAAAAAGGTTTTTCTTTAATTTCATAAAAATGATGAATAAATATAAAAAATAAAGTTATTACGTCAATTCTTTAAACAATTTCCTTTAAATTGATCTAAGCAAATTGCTTTTTAATGCTATAGTAATTGAGCAAAACCGCATTTCGTTTTTGACCATATTTTGCAGGTTAGTCCAAGTTTGTGCAAAACGAAATGCAATTTTAAGCAATTACTGTAGCTTTAACAAACACTTTGTATAAGTCAATTAAAAGAGAATTTAATCAAGAATTGACGTAATGTCTTTATTTTCGCAAAAATTGCTTTATATTCTTGTATATAAACAAAATACGTGAATAGAACACAAATAAATGTCGGTAATGTAGATTTTTTTAGAAGTATGACATCCTCTTAAGGTGAAATGTTGGATCTACTTTACCGACAGTGACAATATAAATTGTTTTCCGTTAATATTTCTAAGTTCAATGAAATATTGTACAAACCAGCTCTTTTAGCTTCTTCTATGATTAATTACGAATTTTTTGGTTATTTTTTTGTTGCTGAAAAATGATTATACGATTAGAAAACTTTGAACTACGAAAAACTTCATTCCTGACAAAGTTGAGTTGAATACAAAAAACGAGTTCGCAAAATTCTCGACACAGAAGCATTTTTTAAGCATGAAAAAATGATACAAAAATAAAGAATTCAATTTTAAATAAGCTAAAAGAGCCCGATTTTACATATTCTTGAGAAATATAACATAATTTTAATAAAACATAACTGAAAAGAGGTTATGTCATTCCGAAGTTGATCTGCCATTGATATTTCACCTTAAGGTGATTCTTCAGCCGAATTCGCTGCTTCTCTTTTTCACTAATGGAGTCACCATTAGCTCTATCCTTTTTGCTCTTACATAGCTGAAGAATCACCTTAAGGTACAGCAAAATTCTCACTTATAGTTATTTTCGTATCAGGAACGACCGTTTCGCGAGGGGAATTTGCAAAAACTCTGAGATTGAGTGAGCGTTAATGGTTCCATCGCGCCCATGATATGGCTGCGATTTCGCTATATCGCGCTCTAGAACGCAATATAGTATTTTGTTTATATTTTGTATTAATGGTCCTGAGTAGCTTATATTTTAACTTTTGACCCATCCAAAAATTTGCTGCATTTTTCTATGAAAACGTTATACTAATAATAACAAAAAAGTTTATATTTCGTTGGGATAGATATGTTTTAAGAAGTTACAACAATTTAGAATATATGATAAAAATGTATAACAGAATGAAATAAGCTCAAACATTACAATTCTTGACAATTACATCGGTTACGTCGATATATATTTGCTAGGCATGTGCAGGCTTAGTCCCGGTATATAAAATGTATTTGTAAAGGGAGAATGAAATAACTTATACAAAAAATTTAAGAATAATGTCAAAACAGTAATAACATGTGTTATTTGAAATAAATTTCAAATAATAAATATTCTGCTCGGGATCGAAGGCAGAATATTTATTATGAGTATATATTATGAAGGCTTTTATCGGATTTTTTTAACTTAATTTCAAATAATTCTTGGAAATCTTAGCAAATTCTTGGACATTTTATCAAGAAGTTGCTTCCCTGTCGAAAAAATCTTTTAGATCCAGATAGGATTTGTTTATTAGCATCTATGCGATTTTTGTCAAAATATTTCGTGTTTTACATTAACGTTAACGTTTATTATGGCTTTTGTATGTATGGCTAATATCCTGATTGAAAGTATGTCTAACAGCAATACTTATAAAAATATAATTTCATAGCATTCTATATGGACTTGCTTATCAAAATAAGCAATTGGATCTGTCAGTGCTGAATCATTTACAAAAGAAACGTTAATGCAAAATAGTAAATACTTGGACAAAAACCACGTAGATTCTGATAGAGAAATCCTATCTGGATCTAAAAGATTTTTTCAAACTAGTGCGGAAAGGGCTACTTTGCGTATTAATATTAAATCAAAAATAATTAAATTAAAAAAAAAAAAACAAAAAAAAAACAAAAAAAAACAAACAAATAAGCAATTTTTATGTATCAAATCAGTATATAAACCAATATTTGACTAAACTATTTAACGTTTACCCAAGTCGTAAGAGCAGTCTCACCAAAACCCCATTATTTTGAATATTACGTGGAAATGGTTATGATAATTTTATTATCATTTTTTGTTATTGTTTAATGTTGTTTTATTAAAACGGTCATTCATTGGTTCGTAGTCGATAATTTACTGTTACATTTATCTTATTTTTCCATGATAATATTTTTTACGTTTATACGTTTTAAAATTAAAATATAATTTAAGGTTAAATACTAGTCGTATAAGAGCAAAAAAGATAGAGATAACGATGAACCGATTAGTGAAAGAGAAAAGCTGCCTATTCAAATTAAGATATTTCAATAACGGTTGCACATAATTTAATGAAAAAAATCATACATATATTTGAAAACTATCTTCACAATTATGTATACACTGGAAAAAGTAAAATAGTTAATCGCTATTGTCTTTCAATACTGTTAACCTAAAAAAAGACACTACACATTTGAATCAACGAGATAAACAAAGTTAACCGAGGAATCTTTTGCCCTTGTCTGTTTCATACGTTTATATGATTGGTTTTTAGTGTGTCCTTATAACGTGATTTCAGTCTTGAAATACTACTGATTCACTAGTTTTTTCCCCAGTGTATGTATTTTTGTATTTCACTCACATTTTTATTGCAAACAAAAAAATATTTTGATTATTGCCAATAAATCAATACATTTCTCATATAATGTTCATGTATATAATGCAATAATCTTAAATTAATGACTGCTTTTTCCATTGATAATTAAATGAATCATATCTAAAGAAATCATAACATTAAAATACTTGTACATTTAAATGCGTCATTTTTGTGTGATCTTATTTCATATTCACTGAGTTATAACTTTATTAAAGTTGCATTAGAAATGTTATGTAATGATTGACTACTTCAAATAGTAAAAGCAATCAATATAACTTGTAACATCACACTCTTTAACAATTTTATAAATAATTGCTAGAAATTAATGCGTAATAATAATCTATATTCTTTTAGAAATAATTGTTTTACTTAATAAAATGTTGAATATGTTTTTTTGTATGTTTAATTATTTTTCTTATCATTAAAGAACATAAATTAATGACACGTTTAAAATTTATACGCAATATGTACAAAATTAATGAAAAAATATAATCAAAATCTCATAGTTCGGAAACAAAAATACATTTTTCAAAAGCAATATTTTGGTTAATTTTTGAAAAAGTAACAGCTTTGCGAAAATTAAGAAAATTTCGAAAGACAGTTTTTGCCTATAAAAATGTGATGTGTTTTTTGCTGTTTGTTGAACATTGTATAAAAATATTTGTTCTTTTTAATTTGATTAAACTTAATATTGTACTAATAATAAAATGCATCAACATTGCAGATTAGAATCACCAGCAGTGATGCCAAAATTGTCAAAACCAAGTAGATTAAGTACATTGAGGTCTGTTGCAAATGGAGTAAGCCCGGCAACCGTGATCGCCATCCTCGTAGCTATATTGGCTGTGCTATACATTTCCGCTGCCTTGATGATGCTGCGCATTGATAAGCTTCACACGGCTTACTTGAACCATCCACTCGCGTCTCCTGAACGATTTACACAGGATCGATTGTTACATTATTTAAACACAAATCTTGATCAAATTGTGAAGGTAATTACTTTCAACTAATTATTCTGAAACATCATACACTTCAAAAATTATATAATTGTGATCAAACAAATTTATTATGCTTAAGATTATATTTCTGCATAAAAGTCGAAAAATTGTATTTTATATTTAATTTTGCTTATTTTAGAAATCATTTTCATAACACTTATCATACATTTGTAACTTAGAGTATTACTCTATGTTACACTCATACTAAAAAATGTCGTTTGCCACAGATGGCCTGACGGCCACTAGTGTTAAAATATACTCCTTATTCAACATGTAAATGTTACTCTTTTTGTCTTCTTTTCAAATTATTTTTGTTTCGTTTCTTTCTTTCTTTATATACATTATTTATATTGTCTTTACGGATAATTAAACATTTTTATTTCAAAACTTAATCAAATAATGTTTCTTTAATCAGTAAAAACTCAACTAATCAATTATCCAACTAATCGACTCAATTAGTTCTTACATTTTACGACATTGTACATTTTGATTAAGACACAGATTAAAATTTATATTAACTGATTCACGTCAAATCGTCTACAATCGTCTACTTGTGACTTGTGGAGAAGCTCTGGCGTGGGGTTTCTAACACCAGCGTGAAACAGTTAATCTTAAGATTTTAAATTAAACGTACAATTTTACCTCGATATGAAGCACTTTTGTTTATAATTAAACATGCCGATGGTACGATTAGAACTAAAAAACTGATTTTGAAATTTCGAATAATAAATAGAGACACATAAAGGAGTGTTTACAAAAGCTTGAATGAGTAATTTTTTAATCTTTTCGAAAAAGTCGCAAAACTAAATAAAACACAAAATCTTATTGAAAAATGTTAGATAAAATATTATTTTGTAACTTGGTCGCGAAAACAACTACTTTCCAGACGCAAAACTGAAAGGACTACTTTTCTGCCTAGTGACGTAATAGACTAATTTCTATAAGTTTGTCTACACGAAACTTATTAAAACTTGTTCAAATTTCCAATGATTGAATAAATTTTAATTTTATTTTACGCTTCTGATTCAATAAATTTATTATATTATATTTATTTATTACTTTAGAGTCGATTATAATTTAGAAGCATTTCTTTTATAATGATAAATGTTTAAATTTATACATAAATAATAACATTTGATTTGTCCTTTTCAGATACGGCAAAGTTTGCAAACATTATCGCAGCAATTTGTGACGATAAATCATGGTGACGGACGAGATCCGACAGTTTCGAGTGGAACGATAGATCCAGAGGATGCGCCAAGTTAGCCTTCGCATAAACCAACTGTCTAAATGTATCTCAGCACGAGCCCCCCTCGCCTCGCTGGCGTATGAAGCGCTTTCAAAACTTGAGCTAGACATATTTAATATTCAAATCGTTTAACTTTTGAAATTCTTTCTGGAAAAGAATAATCCAAAACAAGCAAACGAAGGAATTCAGTGATAAACCATCCACGTTTTTGAAGTTAAGCGAAAGAAATGCTCTAGTTTTTGTAAATCTCGAGTTTCCTTCGTGTTGCGAAAACAATATCCTACTATAAATATTTTTCAACAAATCAATTATTTGCTTGAATTATTATCGAGGACTCTCACTTATAAAAATTAGGATGCTTTGATAAAAGTAAATATATATTAATCGCGACATAGCATATGGTTACATAATACGAGATAATTACAATTATTTTTCTTAACTATGGTCATCGTTAAAGTCTTTAATGAAAATAATTCCTTAACAAGAAAGCATGTGAAACTCAATGCTCGAAAAAGTCTGAATTTATCTGAAAAGTCATTTAAAAGCTCAAAAGCGAGGCTCGTTAGATAATATACAAATATTAGTAAATAATCAGTTTATGTATTTTTTTCCTTTAGCTAATTTTTCTAAGGAACTATATTCATTACAAAGTGAATTAATTGAAATAAAAGTCAGCAAAATAAATGTTTTGTAGCGCGTAAGCGAAGGGGTTTTCGTTTTTTAACTAAGTCACGAATACCTCAATCTCTGACACAGAAAAAGGTATAATGTTTTTAAAGTTGAATGTATATGGGAAATTGTAACTGATCTATGTAATGTTAGAATGTATGATAACTAGTCGAATGTGCCGCAAATGTCGGCCAGATGAAAGTTTTTTGAGAGATATATTTATTGTGCATTGTAAATAATATGCGTTATAGAATATAGTCAGACATGTTACTTAGCTTTGCGTTATTTTTGTAATTTTGTAGCTCTATGCTCATTGCTAATATATATTTTTAACGGCGAAACATACATTGAATTAAATTTGATCTATAAACCTTATTCGACAATATAAAAAAAATATTGTATATTTATCTCTGATAAACTATTATTATTGTTATTACATTTACATTATATTAAACATTCAGTCAATAATAATCACGAATTTATTCAATGATTAAAAATGAAATTAGGAGATGTTCGAATTAAAATAGTCCATTTCTTTACATATTGTCCGATTATCTCCTTTATTTTCAGCACGATTAGAATTACACTATCTTCACTATAAAAAATTACTGTTGAAAATTATATTATTTTAGTACTTCATTTTAAATATTGCAGAAATTTTGTACACATTTTTATATTTGTATATTTCTTTTGTATTTATATGTACCTTCTTAGTGTTTTTATTACTTTGACTAGAAGAAAATTATTATAAACATTACCCAACTTAATTGTTAATGAATTTGATCAATCACAACCATATTGAATTATTAATCACCACAATGTTTTATAATGTTCTTGAACTAATTGTTATTTGTAATCTTGATTTTGAATATAAATATATTTAATCAGTTAATATCAGAGAGCTTAAGGTGATTCTTCAGCTTTATAGATGCAAAAAGGATAGATTTAATGGTAAATTCTTAAGTTGATTAGTTAGTCAGTTAATTTATTCAATTGTACATTTGTAAATTAGTTCCGATGCCGTTACGGAGGAATGTCAAGTTTCGCCGTTATTTTTTAAACTCACATTGTAATTATAGAATTTGTAAAATTAACATAAAATTTTTTATCAATAAACAAAATCATGATGAAAATCCGATGTTTCACGTTGATCAAATATCTGGATTTTCTATTATATTTATTCCATTTATATTTCATTTTGTCTATGTTCATATTAATGTCTGTAATTTAATATTCGTTGGGTTGATGAAATCGGAACTTAGGTATACGATATATTTTTTTAAACAAAAATTTATACTTGCTATATATATGATAAAAAATGCATAGTACTTTATTTAAAGGTCCAAAGAAATGGCATCATATATTAACTTTGAATTACACAAAAAGATGACTGACTGTGATAATAAGAATGTGAATGTAGCCGAATAACGGTTGCTTCTAATGTGTGCGATTAACTATGAAATAATTGCGTTTGTAAATAAACAAAATATAAATGAGTTTATTATTTTTATAAATTATATTTATTAGTATACTTTAGCACTAATGGCCGTCAAGCCACGTGTGGCAAATGACATTTTCTTAGTACGAGTGCTAACTTCGTAGATCCCTCCTACTCTTTTCCATTCTAGAGAGTTTTCAAAAAACGATGTTATTCCCTCCCTCATAACGAAAAATATCGAATGCAACATAGGAGACGATCGCAAATCCGTTTTCTTTGTGGTTATAAGCCTCGCCTTCGGATTGGTTTGTAAATTCCGCTCGGGTAAAATGTCCAATTTTTGGCCCATAATGTAGTTCCACAAATTTGATAAGTATCAATGACAACAATGCGGTCGTAGATTCTATCTACTTCTGTTCAATATCATTGATTTTGTCAAGCCAACAGATTACCAATTATTGTCCCACGCTAGTTTTTTAGGTATGATCAAAATTTATTAATTTTTTTTTATGGAACTTTAAGTATCGCAATAGATAACGGTGTTGGTCAAGTCGACGAATCCTAATTTTCTGACGAATCGTTGAAGATATATGGTCTTTTTCGTACATTTGGATAGGGTTATATAATCCGCCTAGGTCTTTGAGAAAGCAACGGTTTTTTGTTTACGGACATTCCACACCACAGGCTTTTAATGAAACATAAACAAAAATCCTGTATAAGAATGCTTATCCTCAATACAGCTTCCCCAGTTGGCATCCACGTATCCCACGAGATTTGAGTTATAAGTCAATCCAATATCTTTAGTACCCTTGAAGTACCGAAGGACTCTTTTCGCATCCTTGCAGTGATCAGGATCAGGATAGTTGTTAAATTGATTTAGATTGCTAACTGCAAAAGAGATCTCTGGTCGCGTAATAGAAAAGTAAATAAAAGCTTCAATCAAGTCATGATACGGAAATTGCGTATTTTCTCGATCTTCTTCCAACTTTATTCATTTATTATTGACGTCGATGGGGGTGTTGATGGGGTAATATTCTGTCATCCCAAATCTTTCAAGTATTTTTTGACCATAATCACGTTTATGTAAGATAACTTGACCGTCGCGATGAGCAATTTAAATTGCAGTTTAAATATCGTTGATACACGTTGCGATGTATAAACTATCTTCTCCTAAACCAATTTTGAATGTACAGGGATCGAGTTTTGTATGTACGACAAGTATGAATCTTTCGCAAAATCTTGTCCAATTTGAGGTACCAATTTTTGCCGACTTGTCGTAAACCTCAGAGTGAATTTTGAAATAAACAAACTTTGTTGCGTTTACGCAAGTCATGCAGCATCAATTTAACCATGTTGCCAATCACACTGTGGCCTTCACACTAGATCACTCCTTGAAGAATACTTTCAAAGCTCTTTGGTGCCTCCATGTAAATTTTTTCCTCTAGTTCGCCATTGAGGTAAGCCATAGTCACATTCAGTTGCCTAATTTTCATACTAAATCGTTCAGATGAATCGTTCAGACCCGTATCGTGCCACTGGGAGCGAATGTTTCTAGAAAATGAACACCATATAATTGATTAAAGCCTTGGACTACGAACTTGGCTTTTCTTTTATTTAATGAACCATCTTGTTTCATCTGATTTCGTAAGACTGAATGATATTTCATTGTCTTTTCATTTTAGGGACGATCAATCAGTATCCACGTGTAATTTTTTATGATTGCCTTTATTTCCGTCACCATAACTTGATACCATTCTCCGGCATTGAGACCGGAAGTGGCTTGTTTTATCGGGATCTCAAAAATTAAACACGTACTCTTCTTCCTCCTGTTCAACAATGTCAGCCTCTTTTGAGATGTTCGAAGGATACAGCTTTCTAGGTCTTCCAGGTTTGTTGGTCTTTACAAGCTTTCGACGGCTTGGAGCATGTGAATTGCGTGGTGTATTATGGTCGATCACGTCCTCTGCAGCGTCGCTAAATACATCGCTTTCATCATTCGATTTAGTAGATGATTGTATCTCGTCATCACTGGTGAAGCCGTCGAATTTCTCGATGGAGTTTAACAGATTGGAGCTTTCGTTGCATAAATTTTGCTTTATTTAACTTTGTTTTAAAGTATTGTTGTCAAGCGTCAGCAGAGGGAACACAGCTATTATTTCTGACAGCAGCTTTTATTGGAACAGAAGGCACAGTTATTGTTTGCTTAAGTTCATTATTGTCAAACACGCATTTCGAGACTTTACTTTTTTTTTTTAGATTTTCTTCTTTGCGTCTTGTCTTGACCCTGCCACATTTCCAACTGACTGGAATTGGGGCAATGAAATTTAAGGTCTGCTTTAAGCTTTGCAAAGTCAACGTCAACTCCGGTATATGTGATCCGTTTGTGAGAACGATAAACTTCTGGTTTTCCGACATATCAGCGTGAAACTCCACTGTTAAGAGGATGTCATACTTCTAAAAAAACCTACATTACCGACATTTGTGTTCTATTCACGTATTTTGTATATATACAAGAATATAAAGCAATTTTTGGGAGAAAAAGGCATTACGTCAATTCTTCATTAAATTCTCTTTTAATTCACTTATACAAAGTATTTGTTAAAGCTACAGTAATTGCGTAAAATTGCATTTCGTTTTGCACAAACTTGGACATCCTCTTAAGAGGATGTCAAAGTGAAAGGCCAACTTCGAATTCTGACTGTGGCGCCAAAAAAGTTTTTCTTTAATTTCATAAAAATGATGAATAAATATAAAAAATAAAGTTATTACGTCAATTCTTTAAACAATTTCCTTTAAATTGAT
>JABFPJ010002723.1:0-18478 GCA_022817425.1 Gryon sp. ZL-2020
CTTAAAATATAATTCATTACTGACTAAAATAATTGTTTACATAAAAATAATTATTTGTAAATTTGGAAGTTGGAAAAAGTAGAATTTTATCTTCCAAAAAATGTGATATTCTAAACAATACCTCAAAAAATAGTTCTCTGTCTACGATTAAGATGTTAAAATAGTCTTACAATTTTTTGGTTTTCGTTCACATAAAAATTATTATTTAATCTCAGTCTTGTAACCAGTATGATTGACAAAAATATTGTTAATTTCTTCAAAAATCGGAAGTATTAAAAGTAACAAAGATTTGCATCATATAGGACATACCGGTCACTGAAACTTAATTACATAATATTGATTTATAAAATTACAATCGAATAATTTTATCATATATGATTTAACTTTTTTTGTAATTGAGTTTTTTTGTGCAAAATTTCTCTCTTTTTTATTTCCTTGTAGTAACATTTCGAAAGTGATCGTGAAGGTGCGTATTTATATAAAATCTATAAATTAAACGTCTGCTCGCCTTAGTACATATACTTTTTGTGTTCGTGTTCATGTATGTATGTGTATATATATATATGTATGTATATCTATGTGTGAGTGTGCCTTTTGTGACACAGGTGTAAATAATACAAATAATATTATAGTCGTAAGAATAGGACTGGCAGTTGCGCGTAGTTTGGCCATTATAGTCCTAGAAGACGCGGAAAAGCTTTATCACGAAAGAAAAGAGCGCTTATCCATGGAAAACAAATGAAGGACGGCGTGACAAGACGCATGATATCGAGAGATTGTCTCTCCCCTCCCCCTCCCACCTAACTCAAAACTTTTGTTTCTTCTATTTTTATTTTTATCTCCATTCTTCTTTCTCCCTTTCTTTCTTGCTTTCTTTCTCTCTACTTTATTTCTTCCTTTTTTCCACTTTCTTTTCGGGTTATAAATACGACTTATCTACTCCTCCTTTTCTTGATCATTGGACTTGTCGTCAGTTTTATCGTCTATTAGATCGACGTCTTCCGAACTTTTTATTTGACTGTCCTCATGAATTCCTGACAAGTTCTCCTCAATATCATCTTTGGAGCTGTAAAATTGCATTTATTTTAAATTGAAAATGTGAATGTTATGTAAAGATTGTTTTAACAGGTGATATTTTATATGATGAAACAGATTGATTCGCAGACTTCCGTTCAATATAGTAATTGAATAAAATAATTATTTGTTGTTACATCTGGATAAGATAATAAAGTGAATTGATTTTTTATAATCTTAAGAACTTTCTTTTTAATTGCGTTTAATTTGTTTGGAAACTGTGATTGTTTGATGCATTCACTACAAGGAATTTACATTTAAGTAATTCATGAAAATCGTTAAATGAAATTTGTGCCGAATGGCTTTTTTATGATTGATATTACTTTCTAGTGATTACGTTTCCACTCATATTTATTTATGTATAGATTGAATGTAATAAATTATGTTAATTTTAATTTATAAATCTGAGTGAAATTAAGTGAAATGTCATATGAAAAATACGTAATAACAAATGTTTAATCTGTGTAAAATAATCAACGTCAGTATTGCGAATACTATTTCAATGAAGAAGAATATTTTTTTATTAAATGATATGCGTTCTTTTTTGTATCGTAATTATATTATAATATAATAAAATAGAATGTTTGTCTACCTATCTAATATATCCGGTGTTGCCATCTCCTTATCTGTTGAAGGCTGGAAAAAAAGTTGCATTAATTAAACACACAAATGATAGAAATAATCGTTAGTTTCTTTTACAATATATAATATATACCTCTCGACTAGACGTATTTCCATTCTGTTGAACAGTTTTGCTCTGTGATTTATTATCTACAGTTTCTTCTGCTGAACTAATAACGGGAGTGAATTTCAGGAAGTCGTCGAGTTCATCATTTTCGTTTGCTAAATCAAAATCTTCATAATCCTACAATAAATTGATCGATGGAAATTATTTTTTGTCTTTTAGCTTAGTTTATTTTGTCTGTACAGTTTATATTTTTCAAATTTTAATAAAAATTTTCATATTGAAATGTTATAGATAACTCAATTTATAAATAATTTATTCATACACATTAGATTGTTCGATAACAATGTTATGTTTTTTTATTTCAAAGAATTTTAATATTCAATTCTTACCCCACAGTATTCATCCTCATTAAATATTTGAGGAGGTAATGGATATTTGCTATCCCTCGTTTTACTATTGGTTTGCATAAATTCTTTCTCAGTTTCCTTTCCTGGTTCAGTTATGTCTATTACTTCGTATTGTACATTTTTACTGTCTAAAATCATGAGCACTCTTTGCTGCCGCTTTTTTACCTTAAACATCAAATGTTTCAATATTATTTCAAGAGATATAACAAAGTGACTCGATCGATTATTCATCACAACTTGATACTTTAATCTTTAACTGTAAGACTTTGACATTATAACTATTTTTGCGTATACCTATAAGTAGCATTACTTTTATTATTATTATAATATAATATAAAAGCGTCAATAATACAATATAAAGCACTTTTGTTATTTTTATATTCTACTTGTTTCTTTGTTATTTTCATTAAATTGAATTCAAGTATGTATTAATGTTATTCACACGAATGACTAATACTGAAAACAATACTAAGTTCTTTAAACAAAGAAAAAACGAACGTTTAAACTTTGTTTAAGCCTTTTGTATTTCAAAGATAATGCATTACTGACACTTTATTTTCAATCTAATTATACGAGAGGGAATGCACTGATAATTTTAATATACGTGTACATATATATAAATGTATATAAGCAGCAAATGTCGATGCTATTATAAGAGTTATTTCTACACAGATTAGTATGATAAATGACTAAATTTGTTATTATAAAATAAATCAACTAATATTGTATTAATCATTCCGATTCACTTGCTTTTATATTTCTTGCGTATCGATGTGTTTTGAAATTCATATAAATTAAATAAGTTTGTGTAAAATTTGTTTGAAGCTTATTATTATTTATTAAGTTTAATTAATGTTTAAATTTATAAACGGAGTTTATGATCATATACAGTCGGACAACCGATTATTCGCATAAAAAGAAAGAAAACACATACGGTTAATTTTGAGGTCGGACTGTACATATGCTTTTATAAATCCAGTAAGTTGTTACTACACCTGAACCGCGATCGAACGACCATCTTCTGTCTTGGTTAATCTCGATCGTACATCCACGCAAAATGTAAACCTGTTAAGCCGGATAGGGACTACGTGAGATAGTCATTCAATAGAGGTTCAATTAATAATCATTTTTAAACAAGTAAAACTTGTGTTTCATATTCAATTTTGTATTACTGAACAATTATGCAAATTTTAGCGTTAAATAATATAACTTAGGATTTACTTTGCACAGTTTAATATAAGAAAAATTAAACAATATATTGTTCAAAGATTACTTTAATTACGGTTTGAAAATGTGCCTTATTATTTGGTGACTTTCATTTGTATCATACGATCGAAAATCGCAATTGTTTTTCATTTAAATACCTATTTTAAATCGACGCGGAACAGTATGAAAACAGTGATCGAGATGCTGATCATCTGCCAAGACGGAATTCGCAGTAGCGCGCTTCATTATTAAACACACATACATACACAGATAAGGAAAGAAAGAAAAGAAAAGAAAATAGAAATGTACTGTCTACAACACAAGTCAAAGTCGCTGCTTTTTGACACTTGCATGCATTGACCACTCGTCTACAAATATCAAATGACAGGATCCCCCGACGCTACCTATAATTAAAGCCCAGCCAAATCCCGCCGTATCGCAAAATCCCTTGAATTTAAAAAACTTCGAATCATGGATAAAACGTCAGTAAAGTAAGCAGTCAAACTTTTTATACAAACAAGTTAAATCGAAATGATTAATTACAAAAGGAGCACAGACAAGAATGTTTAACACAAAAAGAATGTAAAAAAAGAACAAAAAAATGAAGAGAACAAAATGTGAAACAAGTAAAATTATTCGGACGTAAAATTGAGAAGGTCGTGTGTTTGTAATTTGATACATTTGGTCATTCCGTTTGGTTTGAGGACGATTTCAAGATGTCAATAAAATCGGCAGAGTCTGTTTGTTCGGGATTAAAAAAAAAAACTTCAGAAACGGAAGAAGCATAATTACACGTAAACGTGTACGTATATTTTTTGCACTCACTTCCTTGTTGCCACTGATTCCCGACACGTAAATTTTTAGGACCATCGTGGTCTCGAATGTTTGGCTCAACGAGCAACGACGACTGACCGGTTTCTCACTTGCGCCGCTAATTAGACGCTGACTAAGTTGCAGAGAAAAACGTGACGAACGAGAGACTGACACGGGATTACTAACACTGACTTAACTGGACTTTAATGATAAAAACACTTATAACTATATAGCGTCATTCGGACGTGACGCTAGCCAGCTGACACCACCACCGACTTTGCTTTTCAAACAAGGTTCTAATCTGCTGCGGATAGGGATGTGCGATTACCAGTTACTTTACACTAGACTCTCACAAACGTCTCGTACTCTTCTTTTTTGACTCTAAAATGTTGATTCATTGAGTTGAACATTGTTTTTAAAAATAGAGACAATTATTCAGAACGGAAAATATCTAGCTAATCAAATAATTTTTCGCTTGGAAAACGATCTTATTAGCTCAAAGTTTCATTACACTCAAGAGAGTCGAGTGTGACTAACTTTTATTCGACTACTCGATTGCTTCGATTTTGCTTTTTAAAATTGTTTAATAGTGGATCAAATTAATATATTATTAACATAAATATTGTGAGAAATGAGTAAAAAGATACAAAAATATTTTAAATATATTATTATATTTGTTTAATTTATATGCAATAATGTCCATTTTTTCTTGTTGGTATGATTTGGTCAGGTTTGGCTAGAATCACTGATGAGGTCTCGCAGTTGTTGAAGAAGAAACAGGATAAAGTGAATGGTGAATTGATTAGCGAGAGAGAGATAAAGTTAGTTCCATTAAGATTTTACCGTATATGTTGAACGCATGCGTGATCGAGGAACGCGCCGGATTTGCATTCTATCGCTTAAGGCGATATATAGAACTTCGTTAATCAATCTAAAATGATATTTTGTTATACAAAACAAAATATATCAGACGAATCTCTGTTTCATAAGGAATCCTCCCATATAATTTAATTGATATAAAAAGATGTCATTTTGGAGTTCTTACGGAACACGTTTTTGGGAACAAACAGAGTTTGATATATCGCCTTAACTTTATTGCGCTTGTATCTTTTGACAAAGATAGTGAACAAGTCGAATATCATGAAAACGATTAGACGGAGCAATGATATTTGTATATAATTTATATATAAGTTCAAACAAGTTTTCATAGATTATTTTGTTTTATTAAAAAATATGAAAAGATTTGATAAGAAATGATTGGAAGTACTTTTAAATATATAGGCAATATTATATATAAAAACAAATATATATATTATAATTATAATTATATACAATTCAAATTATTCCATAGTATAAAGAATTTTAATTCTTAATTATTAATTGATTGATTAATTACGTGTATAAAAACATTATTTGAAAGATATAATGCATTTGTATGCTAGCAAGCAATGTTAACGATATCGATCGTCGATATTGATCACACTTGCAGATGCGCGTCACTCTAGCACCATCTGTCGCAACTAGAGTAAAACAAAAACTTTTAAATTAATACAATATACAATAACAATATTTTGTATGCAATTAGAGACAAAAGGATTTAAAAAATTGTATAATTAAAGTTATAAGTAGTTAAAATTTTTATTTCATTATAACATTTTTGACAATACATAATATCTCAATAATAATCAATAACAATAATCAATAATAATCTTTTAATTTACTTATTTTTATAGATCTGTATTTTATTATTTGGGAGTTAAAGTTTAAACTTAAAGCTTAAGATTTAAGATTATTGTTTAATTAAACTGGAGGAATTAAACGTACCTTTATACGATATAAAGAAATGCATTGGGCAGTTATAAGTGGTATTAAATATTTATTTTAAATTAAAAATATATTTTACAATAACATGTAAAAATGATTAAATGCTTAGTCAGAAATCTTTCATTATTGAAGAAGATTGACAGAATTATCTTAACAGAATCATCGCAAAAATATTAAATTCTTTTGGTAAAATGTTTGTAGAATGTTTAGGTGCACTTTGCAGTATTCAAGAATTATGCCTTTTTAAAATGTTATAAATATTTCTAAATATTAAAGACAAATTTCATTTAAGCAAATATAGGAAGCAAAGATCGTAAATTACTTTGATAATAAAGCATGTAAGTCATGTATGAAAAGAATGGTGGAAGCTAATTTGTTACTCTAACTTTGTAAACTACGTCTCTAAAAAATTTCTGTTCAGTTGATTTCATATTAGTTTCTACAGTAGAATTGTGCATCATTATTACATTTTAAAACTCTTCTTACCTGACTATTTGTTCAATGCAGAAGTATTTTCTCGCTTATTATTATAAAATATATATATTATTATAAAATAAATATATAAGTTGATCGAAGCAAATAATTATATTAAATAAATGCCTTATTTTGCATATTAAATGCTATTTGTTAATATGTTATATCTTTCCATAATATTTACATTGCAAATAATTTGAATACTACATGTAATTAAACATTCCCGATTAAATTACGCAGTTAAAAGGAATAATTATTTATGGTCGAATCTGAATGACTGAATCGAAACTGCAATAAGTTAAGATTCGATTACGTAGCTTTACATATCGTCGATCGACGAAATGTATACAAAATTTAAGTTCCATCAAATGCAATATCTTTATCTGCAGTAACTTGTTTCTCTGGAATGTAAGACGTATTCATTGATTTCGTTGTTTTATTTCGAGCGATGTTATTACCCATCAGGATTTTCAGTAAATCTGATTGATGATTTGATGTATTTTGATTGATTTTGTTGGTCTGCGCTTCTTCGTCAAATTCCGATATATTTCCTGGCATTATATGTGTTTCAACTCCTATAATTTGTTAAAAAAGCATAAATCAGTATAATTATTCATTTAAAGTGAAGAATTATTATTATTTATGATAATAACCAAGCAATAGTTAATGACTTATGTGCAAATTCCTTTAGACTGATTACAAACAAATGACAGAAATGTTGTTTTTACCATTAATTTCCATTGAAACTTTATTAGCTAATGCCGTTTCGTTAACGCAAAGAACAGTGAACACTGTTGATGGTTTGGAACTTCTTGCCATTTGAATAGTATCCTTCGGATCCCAAATAAATGTATAGTACAATGAGAGAATAATAGCTGCCAAACTGACAGAGATGATGTACGCAATGACTGTTAAAACTCGAACGACCTTCTTATTTTCTTTTGGTTCGTACAGTTTGTCTTTGCTTCGATCCACGGCGAATCGCACTTCGTTCACAAGCGCTTTACTTTCTCGACGATGAGCCAGAGCGCTGCTGATACTTGCCATTACATTCTGTGCACTCATCTTGCGACGTATCTGCATCTTCAGCGGGGTGTCACGGGGAAAATTGATTTGCTCACCGCTTATTTTAATCTCTCATGATTCACTCCCATTTTGATCCGAGGCAAATGAAAGTTGTTGAAAATGAAGCGCAGATGATATATTTACCTTTACCTTGGCACTCAATTTTGTGTTGCATACATTGCTTGAGTCTGATAAACTTGTAGGATTTCAGTGACAAGCAATTTTGAGTTCACACTTGAACGTTGATTGACATTTTGGAACAACTGTTTGAGTATTGTCATGAAAAGCTTGGGATGAGGGTGTGTATATGTATATATAGATAGTCGTTGGGTTGGAGTGTGGGCGGTGGGTTAAAGCTGCAGCCTGCCTGACTGAAAGACGGTAGACTCAAATGCTTTTTCACTTCACCCGTAGTTAATACCAACTTTCCATTTACATCTAACGTCGATAAATAGGGAGACTTGAATAACAGGGGTAACATTTTTTTTAATATTATTTTTAAAAAATAAAGTATATGCGGGTAAATGAATTTAAATGTAGACATTTTGATTACATTATATTTAGGATAATTATTTAATTTAATGCCTGCAATTTGTTTATGAAATATGATGTTGGACTGTAAAATGTATCATTGAAAAGTATTTTTAAATAGTAACACGAGATGTAAAGGTTTTCTAAAATAGAAAATTGTTATTAATTCCTATCAAGTGTCAAAAATGTAATCTTGTTAGATGTGTTTCATAAAACACATTTCATTTCAAATTCATAAATAAAATCTCGTTATATATATTCGTTGTAACAAATCAAATTTAAGTTATTTTTATTGCATTAATGTTTCATAATATTTGATGTAGTCAAAACAGTGATTTTAGTAAATTTAATCATATTAATTAATACATTTATAAATGTATATCAAGATGACAAATATAATTATACATAAAATATGAATATATTTGTTTCATGTTTGTCATTACTACGAAATAATTACATAAATATATTTATATATGTTCATGCAAACAGAAGTATATATGTTATATTAGGAAAATATAATAGACTTGCAATGAAGAGTAAGAAATAACAATGCCTCTTATAACATGACATAATTTAAATATTGTTTATTTCAATTAAAAATGAATAATAAATAAATTGAGTGATGTAAATAAAACAATTGGTCGACGAAAATCCATCAAAAGCGCATGGATTTGGCCACAATAACATATCATTCGGTCCGTTGAAATATTTGTCAATATCATCAGGGACAGCACGTTTTCTTATAAGTATAAAGCTCGCTTATTTATTCATCGCATTCTTCTTCTTCAACTTGTGGAACGTCACTTTCCTCTTCGTCAACAAAATTGTCTTCCTCAACAAAATTGTCTTCTTCAACTTTCGTCACTCGTTTTGTTTCTTCAACGATCGCCAGCCAAAAGTCGTGTTCAGCATTATCTGTTTCCGTGATAACTTGCTCCTCATCTTGATTCACGAATTCGTCGTCTTTACCGAAACATTCACCGCCTTCCGTAGCTTCAGTAGTTTGCTCAACGCTTTGTTCTCCACTTTGGTCAACAGTTTCTTCCACGTTGCGTTCAGCCGTTGGCATTTCGTTTGTGTCTTCATGGGTTTGTTCGTTAGTCTGAAAGAAATCCAATAAAATTATTAAGTAATCAGAAATTAAAAAAAAATCAGTATTAAAATATTATTTCAGTTATTTGTTTTTTATATTTTACCTCGTCCATATAATCAGGTTCTTCTTCCTTTTCGCGATCGCTCATTTCACGAACGTGTTCTTCCTCGACGTGTCCTTGTTCTTCAGTCACTGGCTCCGAAGCTTCCTCATTCATTATGTCACTAACAATAATTTTCTCTTCCTCTTCTTGTCTTCGGATGTTTTCCAGATTTTTCTCCTGGACAACGCGATCTTCCTCATCCGCGATGGTTGCAGCTATAGCGTCGGCGTATATTCTACGCAAGTTAAGTAAACGCCTATATCGTGGAAGCAGATGCAAATATAGAGATTCGTTCAGAGAAGATATTAATGTCACATTGAAACGAGTAAGAAACACGTGCTGATGTTTACTTGCATGACACTTATCGGAACGAATCTCCTATTGTGCTGGAAGGGACCTTCGATTGTTATGACAATATTGTAATCCTCATTTGAAATTAACTATTAATCACAATTAAATTTAACAATTTTATATTCGTTATATAAATGAAAATAATTGAGATTGTTTCACTTAAGGTTTGTTATTTTACATAAACAAACGAAGATAAATTATACAAATAGATTTAGGTACAAATATTGACGTTATTTTTGGGGGTTTTTATAATTTACACGTTCAGCTATTATAAGTAAATTTTACTAATAAATTTTCGGTAAAGTTTTACTATAAATAATAGAATAATTTCTTTCAATACAGAAAATTTTAAAATAAATGTTCCATTTTTTACTATAAATTAATTTAATTCTTTTCATAAGCTGTTCTTATAAGAATAGATTACCAAATTTATAGTAAAATTTACTTAAACATTTCCAAGCGTGTATTTAGAGTTGGTAATTCGTATTATACCTGTCTTCAGCGTCTATTCGCTCTTGTTCAATACGTGCTGCTTCTGCTTTTTCTTCCTCTACTCTTCGAATGTCTTCCAATCTTTCTTGCTCTATAATTTCAGCGCGGCGTCTTTCCTCCGCAGCTTTTTCCAGAACCAATCTTGCTTCTTCCGCTTCTTTCTCCAAACGTAAACGTTCTTCTTCAGCCGCTTTCAATCGCTCTTCTTCTAGCCTAATTAATAAAGTCCGTCTTTGGATGCACAAGTTTTAAAATAATTATTTAATTGCCCCTTCGAAAAATAGATATTTTCATTCAAAACCGTGCAAAACTTACTACTTTTTCACATGTAATTCATCAAAACTGGTTAACGACAAGTTTGTACGACATTTATGGGATTGTTTCACAAATTAATGTAAGAAAATGTGTAAAAAGTATAACAATTAGTTACGAAATTGAGAAGGAAATCTTGTTGAACATTAATAAGTGTTTGGTAACGGTTTTTGAAAATGTTTATTTTTAGAAACTGGGGCGCGGAATGAAGAAATTTCTATGTTAAGACTAAGTATTGGGAAATTCATTTAATTTTAGTTATCTTACAAACTCACGATCAATTAATCATTCAAGTTTAAAGAAATTTCTTTCTTATCGTATAATGTTTCATGCGAAATATTTATTTGAAATAAATGGAAAAGTTGCTCTTGTGTCTTCTTTTAGATCACAGTACAATAATATCACATTTATTAATATTTGAATATGTTACCTAGCTTCTTCTGCCTGTCGTGCCAAAAATTCCTCGGCTCTCTTTAAAGCCTCTTCGTCCAACCGCTTTTTAACTGTAACAAACATCATATTATTTTTAAAAATTGTATAAAAAAATGATATAACTGAAATGTTTTGCAACAATTCTTTTCAATAAAAATACAAAATATTTTTGTTTGTTTATTAGATTACATATTCTCTTGTATTATTAAACACAACATTTAACAAAATATATATAGTTTAACTGTGCATTTTTACACGAAAAATATGAAGTTGACGTAAAATACTTCTTACCCTCTTCCTCTTCATTTTTACGATCTTTTTCTTTTTGTTTCTTATCTTTTTCTTTCTTTTCTTTCTTCTTCTCACTCAATCTCGCAGTGTCTTCAATTTTTTCTTCGCTAACTTCCAGCTGTATTTCTGGCTCAAAGTTTGCCTCAGATTCCAATGGTGGTATTGTCTTAACTTCCGGTTCGGGCTCTATTTGAACTACTAAATTCACAAGTATAACACAAACATTCTATATTTGCATAACATTTAAACATCGTAAGCTTACCTTTCTTTGGTCTTTCTACTGGTGGCGAGGCTGCCAATGCACGGGCTAAAATAACATTTACATATAAACATGATGTGTTACACAAAATTAGTATTAAATTTCAATTTAATTTAAGTTATTACTCTGTACAAATGAACAACAATGAGCATACATATTGACAATAATTTTAACTAATTTAATATAAATTTTCGTTATTTATATATTTACATACAGAATTGTACTAACCCTTTCTTTTTTCTCGGTCTGTCATTGGTAATTCCGGTGCTAATAAGACATGGAACATAATTACATACATTGTTACACATTATTAATACAACATTTATTACAATTTTAATCAAGAGGGAATGAATTTAATTTCTGTAAAAGATTCTTTTTTAATATTATAATGTAATATACAATGTTTATACTTGTTTATATAATATTGCCAATTATTTATTCTTTTACAGAAATTAATAAGAGTTATGAACTGATGCATAATTTGATTTCTTTTTAAAATCAAATTTATTTCAAAATAAAATGAACAGCATATTTTATTTTGAAATAATGAATAATATTTTCATTTATCGTGTAGCTTATTTTACGTTTACTGGTAATAAATAATGCTGCCATGCAATGCAAACAAAAATACTAAATTATTTTAATAAATAAATGAATGTAATAAAAGTTGCTGAAAAAGCGTTAAAAGATTAATGCGCGGCGTTTGTCAGCAAAAAAAATGATGAAATTATGTGAAAACGTGAATACAAGTGACCTTATTTGTATTCGGTCAATATAATGAAAAATTATAAAAAATGTACATTTTTTTATAATGTGCCAATTTCAATGAGCGATTAGTCGGATTACGAGTTGACGATGCTGACAATTCAAATTTACATTTTGTTTATTTAACATGATTTTTGTTGGGTCTTTTCTGTATCCCAATTCTTATTTTTTTTCATCACGTATTAGAAACATCCTTTATTTTGGCTTGAAAATCAATTTTTCTAATTTGTTGCATACTACTTTAATTATATATAAGGGAAAAAGTTGTTCAACGCATTGAGTTAACTAATACAATTGGAAAAAGTGATTTTCAATGAAATTAGTAAGATTTGCTTACCTCAAATTACATTTTAGCTCTGTGATTCGTTCGTTTACTAAACTCAATTACATTTAACACTAGTCAAAACATTTATTACAGTTTGATATAACAAAATATTTACAACATCCAAAAATTACAATTACAATCTAAAGTTAATCATAGAATATGAACTTTAAATAACAATAGCATTTACACGTTAAAGTTTAATGATATTTAAAAAGTAAAACAGTATATGTTCAATATGTGTTTATTTTGTCGTTTCATCGTGTTACAACTTACAGAATCAAAAATTAGTGTGAACAATCTAATTTCGTGAAATTCAATGCGAAAAAGCCAGCTTTCAAGTTACTCAATTTTGCATAAGTTTTTACCCTAAATTTCAAATATTGGTAAAAATGTATTTCAAATCTAAACCATTTCTAAACTGGTTTTTTCTTTCTTTTTTGTTTGGGTTTGTTTGTTGAAAAGTATTTCGTCCGGTGTGGTCGAGTGTAGAAAATGATGTCCTTGTTTTTGAAATTGATCAATTGAATGTGACAATAAAAAAATGTATATTTATTATTCCTCCAACTCTGTCGGGGCATCGTCTTCCTCTTCTTTAATTTTCTTTTTAGGCTCTTCGTATAGCTCTGGAACGCGATCCCTCCATCCCTTGCCTGAAACGTTCAAAAGCGTCTCGTTCTATTGCTTTTGATCGCGTTTTTCATAATTAAACTCCAGTCATTTTGTGTACTTTAAGTTTAAACAATTGTCTTGTTTAATATGTTCGGTATATACGCGTGGTTTCATCTGTATTCACATTTTGTTTTTAACGTTGCTTCGCCTGATTTACGTTCGACGAATAGACTAAAAATGTTAGCGATCGTACAAAAGACAGAGTACAAAAATATATATAAGTGAAGTAATTCAGACTGTACATACAAGAAAAAAAAAGACACGGCATTCGCAAAAATAGGCGAAAAACATGACAAAAATCAAAAAATGCGTTCAACGGCGTCTTAAGGCCGATTTTCAAAAAATTTCCGCGTTCATATCTCACAAGTAATTTCATTAAGGACAATTAAATACATCATTTAATATTATTTTCACTAACACATATTTTAAACATATTTTCTATAGATTTGATAATTTAATATTTAATATTAATATGACATACATATGGTACAAACAAATTATTATTTATTTATTTATTATTTATTATTTTTTTAATAATTTAATATTAATTGATTTAATATATTGCAATATAATTTAAAATATCATACATGTTTTAAATAGAAAGATTACTATGAATTTTATATTAAAATTTATTTCGGTATTTTTTACTTAAAAACATTAAACTTTGTCAGATGAAATAATGTTTCACAATTTATTTTAATTATTACTGATTCTGTTATAGTATGGTTAAGTAATAATGTACGCTTATAAAATGTTTGAGTAACGAAAAAAATATTGTTTGTTCCACAGATATATGCACCATATATGTGTCATACGTTCGTTTTATTTGTGCAATTATTCAAGAAAATGTATTTTTACGTGTTTACTGTTTGTGCAGTAAATTTGTGCAAAATACTTGTGTTGTATGAAAAGCAAAGAATAACTTTGTGGACAAAAAATACAATAAAACATATGTTCATGCTTCATTTGAATACATTTCGGTTGAAAAATAATGATATGAGTTAGTGTCTGTGAGACAAACAATTCGAAACATATAATATATATCATTTTAAAAAACTAATTCAATATGTATATTATTATATGTTCCTCTTTATTTGTCTTAATGTGGACAGAACAATTAATATCTACCAAAAAGAAAAAAAAAAAAAAAAAAAGAAAAATGGAGGTACTGAAAAGAAAACGTTAGCTAAAAGTGTTTGCGAAATGTTGAAGTTAGTTTGATTTTTGAATGAAGTATTGGGAGCTTCTGTTGGCGTGAAAAGTTCGCGCGATCTTTGTTGTTTTCGCAAGGGAAATATGATAAGAGTTTGAAATATTTTTAATGTAAGACTTTGTGAGCACTTAAAAAGATAAGGATGGTAAAATCCAATATGAAGACTTTGTTCTTTATTATGTATTGCTTAGGTGTATAAAGTATTTTTACAGTCATGTAATATATTTTAAGAGCAAATTTTATCGAAAAAATAAGTATCATGCAAGTTAAGTAGTATGATCATTAAAAATTTAGTTTATAATACAAATTGTTGGAAAAATCAAGATCACTTCGTGTAACTTACTTGGGTTCGCGCTTTCCGGACTGAGTAAGAAAGATTACTTTTCTGTTTTACCGATCTATCATTTTATCGATTATTTTGTGTCTAAAAAGAAGCGGTTTTTGCAACCGAGTTACAACAAAAATTCTTACTAAAGTATGAATTTATTATTATTGAATTCATTAATAATAAATTCTTTTAGTTTGCTGTTAGTAGTTTTTTTAGTTTTACAAACATCATAATATACAGTTAATATATGATAATATATTAATATAATGATAATAATTAAATTGTTAACAAAATCAAAATATAAACAAAATATATTAAAGTTTATAAGATGAAATACAAGATTAAGTTTATATCCATATAATGCAAGATAAAATTTGTAAATATAATTCAAAGAGCTTGACATATTTGACAAAACTTGTATTCTTCAAAGAAATGAAGCAAAAACATTTCTACGATGTACATAAGAAGCGAAAAAACTGAAAAACTGTGGCAATCTGTCGTGTTCTCCCCAGCAATATACACTTCCTTCCTTTTTTCTGTCGCTCTTAGTAATAGGCCAGGACGTGACGTGCGGATAAGCATAGAAGTATGTGCTCGGGTATTGTCTTCGTATGCGTTTACTCGTACACGCAATTATCCTGCAAGTGCGCTCGTCGGTCCTCAACGAGGAAGAGGCTGTAGGCCTCGAGGTTCACTGGATAAGGAGGACTCTTTCTCTCAGCGAACGAATTTCAAGTAGACGCTTATTTTTTTCCTACCGAGCACTCTCCTCCTGGTCCTTCTTTCTGCTTGTCTACGCCAATCAACAGGGAAAGAAATATTTGCAAATACTACCCTTTCCCTCTCATTTTTCATTACTCTTTCAACAATTTGCATTTTTTAATACTTTATATTATACGAAAGGTCACTTATATTGTTGAACTTTATTTTACTGTAAAAGTAAGTTTTCATGAATAATTACTGGAAAAAATAATTACATAAAGTCAAAATAATAAAAGTAAAAAAACGTTGAATCTATGAACACTAAAATGTACTAAAGGATGCTTATTCTTATAAATATCTTTTTTAATTTGATTAGTAACTTTGAACAGAAAAATTTTTGCGATGGCAACGAGCAGAGATAAAATCATGAACCATAATTATGAACGATAAAAGAGAAAATACTGCGTAGCGGGGAGAAAGAGGATATAATTGTGATTGATAGAGAAAAACGCGGGAGCAGGGAGTGACTTCCTTTTAATCTCTAGGCTAACTTTTGCATGAGTTGATACTTATTACGTGATATGGCGTTCTGCAATTTTATTTGTTCACTAGATTTATTTACATAAATGTAAGTTTTCATATGAACAATTGCTACTCAATCGTTTAGACATTTTAATTTCAAAACATTAACATGTTTAATTTCAAAACATCAGCTGATATCTAAAAAGGACTGAACCTATTTTTTTCTCCAGTTTTATCATATATCTGATCTTTTCTTTTTTTCTTTTTTTTCTTGATATTGTAGAAGAAATACAATTCCTTTAGAAAATGTTTTGTGAGGAAAAATGGAATCGTTATATAGAGGGATGGAATTGGAAAAGTAGGTTTGACCCAGAAACAGGAAATGCTTCCGGACTTGGAACCAGGTTACAACGCAATGGTCCTAGCTACACGTTGGACGGGTCAAGTTTACATCCCCGATTCCATAAACCCTTTCGGCTTAGCGGACATCCCTTGAGTCTCATCGTACATTTTGCTCCGAGCGAGTTCCCTCTCTGTATCATGCCTTCTCTGCAGCACCCTTCTTTTACTCTGACCCTCCTACTCGTGTCATTATCGTTTCACCCCGTGAATAGAGCTACTGACCTTTCGATGAATTGAACAGCTTCGTATCCAAATCGTCTTCATACGTAACTATACAAAGTCACATGACTTTTTATACAGAAAAAAAGAGCGCCGTGTTCAATTGCTCTACTTCAGATTAATAGTGCTCCTAATTCTTTATGGAAAAGCAGAAAAATGTAATTTTAAATTCTAAAATTCTATTTGTTTAATATTTGTATAATTATTTATTAATTTAGTAGAACTAGAGATGTTTCTAAAATGTAAATGTAAATAAAAATAATTAACGTTATCTAATTATGAATAGATATTTTTAAGAAACATTTTTGAATATCTTAAATAGAACAAAGAGTATACATAAATTTCACTTGGATAATTTCTGCCATCCACCAAATCAGCTTCTACTATAAAACCAAGTTCATCGAATATAACTTTCTTTGAGGTTAATGAGGGATGCAGGAATCAATAAATTTAGACACCAAATTTATTTTTTGGTCACAAATGATCAAGAATTTAATAATTAAGTATTAAAATGCTTCATTATTTACTTTTAACTTTAATGGATTGTTACTTAATGTTTCTTGAAGTTTCTGAGTATTCTTTAATAAGTTTTCATCTTTTAATGAAACATGAATTACGTAGGAAGTATAATGAAAATATACTATAATGTGAAATTATATTACTAAAGATCATATTAATTTTAATTTTTGAGTACATATACTTTAAAATTACTAATAAGAAAAAGATTGTGCAGAATTTATTTGTATTACTAATAGACAATGAATGATGAATACTACCAAATTTAAGGAGGGTTTTATGAAATATTACTGATGTCGTCAATAATTTCTTATAAATAGAAAACTTTCAGTTTAATATGATTAAGCTATGATAAAGAATGACAATAAATTAATTTAGGATATAAATTAGACAGGAAGTTTTCTTGTATTTAAACAACAAGTTTCTTCAACCTACGTAATTTATAGAATTTGAAAGACTTACAATTTTATTATGGCAGTGTTTACAGATATAATATTTTACGATTCATTTGTTATCATTTTATACAATAAAAAAATTTTTAATTATACTTTAAATGAAATTTCTGTAATTTTTAAAATCGGAATTTTAATATCAATTAAAGCATGATTCTCTAGCAAATATGGTCTAAGTAGGGCTATTATTGGCACATAAGCCGATTAACGGATGTTCAATTACAATTTGATTTGATCCAGATTAAGACCATGACATTGTAATTGGGAAATTGAAACACAATTAAAATAAACATTTGATTGACCAAATCTTCTTGGTTAAATATAGCCAATACTGAAAGATTCTGCATTTCAGTTAACTTTAATAAGGATGAATAGTGTAATTCCACTAGTTATTTTTCGAGGTAAAGTTCCGTGGACTTAGACTGTCAATTAAGCATAAAATGTAGTTAAGCGTACGATTCATTTGTGCATGTGTTAACTCTGTTGGAGTTAGCTGAATTACATATCTTAAAAAAAAAGTTTAACAAAAAAGAACATGCATAGCTTTATGAGTTTGCCAAATAAAATATGCCAATTCTCAACAGACTTCACTTGTAATATTATAAAGTATACCTTATTTTATTGAATGGAAAATGTATTTTCAACTAGCAAAAATATTTCATTTTTATTGCTTCTTTTAATCCACACGATCGAAAATATATATGTTAACAATATTTCGCATACATAATTTCTTGCCCCTTTTTCATATATAAAAAATATAAAATATATGCAGAAATATATTTGACATATGTATAATAAATATTTATAATTATACACCACATACATACATTTATAAACAAATATATCTGTGGTGTTAAGGAAAAACTATTTGTACACGCAGAGCAGAATTGATATAAAAATTTATGTTTGAAATTGAAATTTTACTGAAAGTTCAGTAGTACAGGGACAAA
>JABFPJ010002724.1:0-18476 GCA_022817425.1 Gryon sp. ZL-2020
AATTTCTTAAAAAAAAAAAAAAAAAAAAAAAAAAAAATGAAGTTAAACTTGCGAAGTTGCAAATTACATGTTTAAAAATGGAAAGTTTAATGTCGAAGTTTGAGTTTGAAGTTTGAAATGATTAAGATTCAAAAGCTAACGTGGAGCTTGAATTTTGTATGTTTTTGACGATAGAAAATGTATGGAGCTGTGAAAAATGATTGTACAAATGCACTAAAGTTGAAGCCAAACTACGTAAAAGCACTCATTCGTCGCGCAACGGCCTTAGAACACTGCAACGACTACGAAAAGTCACTCGAGGATCTCACGGCAGCTTGTATGTTAGAGAAATTTTCTAATCAGCGAACACTAGCTATAGCGAACAATATTTTACAAAAACTTGGTAAGAATTCCTTATTTATATTTAAATGACATAAATACATATTGCACAATTTTTGCATAATTCATTAATGTGTATTTCAATATTTTGCAGGCAAACAACACGCCGACGCATATATAGTTAATAGAAAACCAATAATGCCTAGTAAAAATTTCATCAAAACATACTTTATGCCGTTCCATGCGGATCCAATTTATTCAAACTTAGACACATTAGCGTCCGAAAGTGATTCTCCGTACGTGTTATTCTGAATTACTTAAATTGTAAATCTTTATGCTACAGGAATAGCATCAAAATATCTGAAAAAGTTATATGTACGTATTATTTTATGAGGAATTCAATAAGTTTAATAGTGATTTGAAAAGTTGTTATGTGTTGAAATTAGTATTCCGATATTACGGGATAATACACTTTGTACCAAGGACCGAAAATTTAATTTCCGGATCCGGGAATGCAAGTCAGCATCCCAGAAGCTAAATTCGAACTTTTGGTCCTAACTTAAAAAAATATCGACTTTTCACATTCACTTTTAAGCATATTGAATTTCTTATAGAAAACAACGTATGTATTTTGTTCAAATTTTGTATGCTATTCCTTCAACTACCTTATTTTACATTGGACCCTGTTCTTACGTAACTTTACTATGTTTCGTTGATTATTAAAACGATTGTTTTAGATTTGCAAAAGCTGTGAAAGCAATGAAGAATCACAATTACGATGACATCATTCAGCTCTGCACCGAAGAAATCCAAAGCTCAACTGATGAAAATCGATCGCCACGATTGGTCGAAGCTCATTTGTTACGTGGAACTTTCTATCTATTGTTAGGACAATATCAAATTGCAATGGAAGACTTGAATTTTGTTATTGACGATGAGGAATCGAGCCTCGATTGTAAAGTTAACGCACTCGTTAAACGTGCGACGTTGCACTTGCAACTGGAAAATTCAGACCAAACGCTCAAGGATTTGCAACAAGCGGAATTGTTGAATCCTAGATGTAGCGATATTTATCAAAATCGCGGACAGGTTGAATTATATTTCTAGGATTGGAATCGAAAATGGGCAAATAATAGTTTTATGAAGTTTTAGTAACAAAAAAATACTATAAATAATTTAAAAAATCGGTTGTTTTGTTGTAATAGCAAAAGATTTTGTTAATTTAAAAAATGGCATTCAAGAATTATTTTATACAAGTCTGACATCTTCGGGTATGTTTGGATTTAGTTCAGATATCTTCGGAGTTTCTTTGGGCGTGTTCAGGAATGTTCGAACATGTTTAAAGTAACATTTTCAATTTGTCCATCTTTGATTCTGATTATTAATTAATTATTATTAAAGAAAATAATTAATGATACAATATTAATTTTTGGTGTCTCTTAATTACTTAGGTTCATTTGATATCGGAAAACATCGAAGCAGCGAAGGAAAATTTCCAAAAAGCCGTAGAATTAAATCCCGATAATGGAATTGTTTATGTACAAAAGTGTTTTACGAATTTCCGTTACGCTATGACTGTCACTAAAGATGCCGATTCGGTAGAACGGGCCTTAGAAGACTTTCAACTTGCATTTACGAAGTTTCCTAATTGCACGGAATGTTATATCTTATATGCACAGGTATATATAAATAAATATGTTATCAAATTGTATAGGAGGCACGATAAAATTTCATTTATAACAGGAATAAATTGTGGTAAAATATATTTTTATTCTAGATACTGAGTGATATGAGAGAATACAAAAAAGCAGATGAATATTATGAACAGGCGATAGAAAAGGATCCAAAACACGCGACAGCATATGTACAAAGAGGATTGTTGCAACTTATGTGGAATAGCAATTTTGAAAAAGCCGTCAAATATATCAATAAAGCACTAGAAATCGACGATAAGTGTGAAGTCGCGTATGAAACTTTAGCAACCATTGAAGTACAAAGGTAATTAATTTTTTAATTATAATCTTGATTAAGCTACAAATTAAGTTTTGCAGAAGCTTATCTGTGAATTGATTACGATATTCACTTTTTGAATTTCAAAATTCTAACATGAATATTAAAAAAAATAACATATTATTTCAAAAAAGAAAATCCTGAAAAAATAAATCCTAAAACGAAAAATTCTATCTAAAGAGAAAAAGTAGATGACTCAAGGGAAGGTGTAGTTTGTAACGAAATGAATTTGTATTGTGGCTAACTTAACTCTCGTCAATATTTGCGTTATTCAGATTGATTGCTTGTTTTCACCGTAATGAAAATCAGAAAATGTACGATTTTTCGAGTTTTATGTACGATTATGTAAAACAGATGGAATTTTCAGAAAATTAGATACTTTACGTCCTACGAACGTCACTTTGATTATTAATTTTAATTTATGTTTATAATTAAAAATGAATTTATTTAAAGTGAAACAAATTAAATGAAAATTTTATGATTTCTTGAAATATTGAACACTTGGTCAACATTAATGGTTTATTGTTTTATTTTAATTACTGTGGTTATTCATCGAAAGCGCTCATGTTTATTTTTTACTTCAATTCACATAATCTTTGTATACACATAAATTAACTTTATTTGTCTGATTCTCATTTGAATGAAAATAAACATCCAATCAGAATTACGGAAACGTCGAGGAAAGTTAAAATTAATCACTATCAAAGATACAATTTATCAAAAATCAATATTTATATTACTCAAAAATTCATTCTCAATTTTCTAATATTCTATCATATAAACATTCTATCATTGCCGCAGAATCAGCAATTTTAAACTCGTATCAACAAATTTTATTTATAACACAATTGAAAATAGTTTCCGATTGAATGTACTTTGGAAAAGTTGAAAATAGAATTGATGAGAAACAGTTATCTGTTTTGATTAATAACATTACTAAATACATCTTGCTGCGTAGTTGCGTCAATTCTTTGTCAGCCTTGAGGGATATTTAACATCGTTCTCGGTTCGAAGATAAAAATCTTCCATTTATATCTAATCTTTTTTCAAAGTTCGCAAATACACATAGATGTATATATAACAAACACTTTATCATCTACAATCGCTAGTTGCATTGCGTTCCTTTAACATGGACACTCTATTATTGTACGCTCTCGTTCTTTTCGGACCCTTTTTAGTATTCCTTTATTTCTCCTACTCAGCAAGTCAAAAGTACTGGCAAAAAAGAGGAATTCCAGTGGCGAAAAATGCCTGGCCTTTCGTCGGACATTCGTCAATTATCGCACTCAGACAAAGTTTACGAAGTCTTTGTACCCGAATTTACTCTGAATATCCGCAATATAGTATGATTGGATTTTATAGCTACAAAGAACCGGGTTTAGTGATCCGAGATTTGGACCTAGTAAAGAGTATTTTGATCACCAATTTTTCGAATTTCGCGAAAAATGACGTCGTTATACATGAGGATGATGCTCCACTTTTGGCGAAGAATCCATTCTTCACAACCGGAAATGCTTGGAAGATCGGAAGAACTAGGTTAACTTCATCATTAACCGCAAATAAGTTAAAGTCTTATGCACTGTTGATTCAAGAAGTGATGAAGAAGCTAACGAACTTTTTAGATTCAAAAATTGAGATGAACAAAAATGGCGAATTTTATGAATTCAATGCGAAACCCTTGTTTTCGAGAGTGACTGCGGAGGTTGCTGCACAAGTTGGCTTTGGAATTGAGGGTTTTTGTTTTGATGAATCCAAGGATAATGAGAATTTTTTTGCTTGTGGTAATATGTTCTTCAAAAGCGATCGATTCGGTCAACTCAAGTTAATTTTGATGGTTCATTTTCCCCGACTCGTAGGGTTCTTGAAGATTCCAATGGTACCGGAAAGCTTTGAAAATTACTTTAAATACTTAGTACAAATGGCGATTAATAAGCGCAGTCAAAAGGAACAACCGTTGAAACATTTTGTTGATGCCGTCTCAGAGCAGGAAAAGAATGAAGGTGATCCGAAAAATCGAGACAGAGATATTGCGTCGCATATGTTGTCTTTTTTTCTCGACATTTTTGAAACAACTGCGGCAGTTTTAACCTTAGTCACTTATCATCTTTGTATTCATAAAGACATACAAGATAAAGCGCGGGAAGAAGTGGCGCAGTTGATCCAACGACATGGCGAACTGAATTATGATGTTGCTATGGATTTGGTTTATGTTGAACAAATTATTATGGAAACACTGAGGATGTTTCCAGTCATTTCTGCGCAGATTAAGACTTGCACCGAAGTCATTGAACTCGAAGGTTTCGATGGTTTAAAATGTAAAATTGAGCCAGGTGTGAAAGTTTATATCCCCGTTGAGGGCATTCATATGAATCCGGAAATCTGGGACGAACCGGAAGTGTTTCGGCCTGAAAGATTTAGTAAGGAAAATATGACGGAAAAGAATCGAGTAGCTCATCTGCCGTTTGGCGAGGGTCCGAGAATGTGTCCTGGGAGGAAGATTGCGTCTATTATCAGCAAGATGGCGATTGCGACATTGTTGATAAATTATCAGTTAGAGTTGTCAAATAAGACAAAGTTGCCGATAAAACTGGAACCGTTGCACATTGTGCCATATATTAAAGGCGGCTTGTGGGTTAGAATCAGCAAGTTAAGGTGTTGAGGTTTAATGAATTCACTCAATGTAAAAGACATTGATAATGTTAATTCATTTATAAGCAGTGAGTATATTTATTATCGTACAGTTGTTATTATTTTCTTCAAAGGAACCTCGACAGTTGGACTATTGAAAATTATTAATACTATTAATAGTAAATTGGTTAAAAGAACTTGTTTGCTGCAAATTTGTTTTCTTATTATGTATTTTTGTGTTCATGTATTTAAAATTTATGTTTCTTTTATTTCATAATATTCATTTTTAGTCAGGTGCTTTTTTGTATACTTTTTGCACATTATTGAATAACCACTGTTTCCAATTGAATCATTATTAAAATTCAATTTGAACGGTGGAGTTCTTCTCTATAACTGGTTACCTAATCAAGCAAAATCATAACATAAAATTTTAATTTTGAAGAAATTAAGGTTATTTTTTGAAATTTGAAATTAGAGCTACAGAATTTAGAGGTGAAGAGGCTAGATCAAACCTCTAAGTACGAAGAAAAAAAAGGTGTATGTAATAGTATATTTTTGTACTAGGGCGCTTGCGCGCGTGTGGAAAACGATAGTTTTCTGCACGCGGGACAGTACAGAAAGTAGCCATTTTCTGTACTGCACAAGTGCTGAAAAAAATATGATAAAATTGAATTATATCACATCCCAAATGCATAATAATTGTTTTTACATCGTATTATTTAATTCATGATTAATTTTTAATACTTTTTTGATAAATTTGTTTTTATTTTTAAAAGCTTTTATTTTTAACTTTTATTAAGTTTCTAGAGAAAATATTTAAAAAAATGTTTTTTCATTAAAACTATGTCTAATGAATATTAAAAAATCAAAATTATTTTTGTTGCGTAAAAAAATTAAATAAAAATGTTTTTATTATTTTTAGAGGCAACTTAAAAGAAGCAATAGCTCTATTTGACAAAGCGCTGGAATTATGTCGAACAACAGGCGAACTTTCGCACGTTTTTGGCTTGAAGAATGCGGCTAAAACGCAGTTAATAGTCAAAGAGAGATTGGGAGACGATGTGATGCGCAACATGACGCTGATGTAATCACTGCATCAACGATACCTTCGTCAGTGAAAATTTATAAATATACAAAAAAAAAGGAAATTCTATACCTCTTGTATGCACTTGTAAAAAAATAAATTTCTGTTGCAAAGTGTAAACTCAATAATAAATTGTGTATCGAGCGACAAAATTGAAGCAAAAGTAATTAAGGAATTTATACATAAATTTAATAAATAATTGATAACATAAAACGGACGGAAATTTGAAGTATTAAGATTGTATAATTTACATTGCAAAAAAAGAAAAGATATTTTAAATTCAGAGTTAACTTTTTGGATGTAGATGGCGCTTTGTTAAATTGAAAAATAGTGACGTTTCTAATAGACTGAGCATTCAGGAATGTGTGTATGTGTGTGTATGTGAAAGTAAATGTAATTCAAATTGCGTGTAAATTACGAATATGTGTGAATTGTGATTATGTAAACTTGTGAACTTCGGTACAGTATTTCTGTAAGGCACAATGCATTTGTTCGTTTATACCACTTTTGCAAATATCAAAAAAAAAAAAAAAAAAAATTAAAAAAACGAAATTTAATAAGAACGACTTTTCGTACCGACAAGTTCCAGATTTCTATGTAAATGTTAACGATAATTGCAAATATTATACATATTCTTGTTTGATATAGTTAGATTTATTTACCAATAAAATTGGTCTCTTTATTTACAACAAAGATAGTTATTATTACAACAAAATAGTTTTCTATTGCTAACTGATACGAACTTATTTATCTCAGTCAGTTAAGTGTCTTATCAAAAAACTTTTGTGATAAATGCACTTGAAAAATTATACATTTTTTATTTTCTTTATATTTTTTCATGTTTTTAAAATTACGTTTAAAAAGTACAATCATCATAGATGAAAATGAAATCATAAGTTTAAAAATGAATTCGAACTTTTCCATCGTTTATTTCACTGTCATAGTTATATTTTACAAATGAAGACATTCATCACATCATCTATTAATTTCGTCACGTCGTTTCAAGTGAGTTCATTCATGCATTTAAAGTACCTTAACTACGAGATTGTTATGGATACATTACAATACTTTTTTTACGTATGCGAAATTTTGGTTTTTAATTTTATTTTAATTCTATGTAAATAATAATTGTGTTATTAAGATACTTATTTGATGGCAAAATATGCTTTAAATGATCTTTATATCTTTTAAGATTGGAAATGTATATGTGTGGAAGATCAAAGACGGAGTACTAAAATTAAATCTCAGTCATGCAATTTAATGCTACAAAGTTCTTATTTTATCAAGCAATTTTGCTTTAATTTCCTTTTCTCTGATTTTATTTTGTATATTCTGAAATAACGTTTCTTTTTCTTTGTGTAAAATACATTTACACAATTTAACTTATACCATGATTTTAAAAAACTTAACAGCAAATATACGTAACTAAAAATGCAGATAATAAAGTTATTACGCCGTATCAAGTGGTGCTGGAATTAGATGACAAATGTAAATATATGTGTCAGATATGGAATGTTAGCACCTCTTGGAGTTCAAAATTAATATTCGATTTTTTATTCATTTATTCCGTTCTTTTAAAATACAAATTTAAATTTTGCATTAAACATTGTCAAATTTAATTAAAAAAAAAGAAAAAATATGTAAAAAAAATGTGTTTCAACTTAAAATTCAATTAATTTATTGTTCCTTAAATATGAAAGACAATTCATGCATAGAAATTAAACATTTTTATATTTTTAATTTTTTTATTTTTCGAATTTGTGTTTAACATTGTTTAAAATTTAATTTCGAACATGTTCGGGCATAATCGAACATTTCCGAAGCAATTTGAAGATATTTGGTGGCTAAGTCCGAACATGTCCAATAATTGAGCAAAATCAATAATTATAATATTATAATTATAAATAAAAAAAACTTTGAATTGATAATACGATATGAATGTCTGCATAAAACAATTATTGCTTGAAAGAAGAATCCAATTGATGCCTGCAAAATCTCGCTCGAAAGGTATATAAACTTATACAGTAGAAGCTGCGAAAAGTCCACTTTCTCTGTCCTTTTTAAGCTGCAAAGAGTCCACTATTGTTATCCTTTTTTTTCATACCAAAACGTAGGTTAAAAAAAGAGAGAAACAGTGGACTCTCCCAGGTTCTACTGTATAAAGAAGATACTTTTGGTAAGTAGCCGAACTCTGATATTTTTATACAACTAAGTTAAAATACAAATAATTTCATAAAATTTTTTTTATGCTGCTTTGCGCCGATTTTGAAAGTGAAAATTAAGTTAATAATAAACTAAAAAAAATTATTTCGCACAAAATCTGAAAGTAGTTATTCTTCGAATGGACCGTCGAATTATTCTTTTATTATATTTAATCAATTATTTCACAGCCGGAAATGTTTGGAAGATTGGTAAAACAAAAATATATATAAGATATCGTTAGAAGATAAGCTTTTAAGTCTCATCCATTGGTGTGAAAGAGCTGACAAAAAAGTTTATTAATACGAAGACTTAGAATAGAGAATTAATATTCAATACAAAATCGATTCAGAGATGGGCGCACATTCCATTACAAATATAAAAATAAAAGATTGTCGTAGTGTAGGATGAACAAAGAAGTACATATAAAATTAACCATCCTTATTTATCTTTAAAAATTCCTATTTATAATTTCAGTTTGTAACAGATAGTGCCATTTCTGAATCGATTTATATAAAATTATTGTATTTATATAAAATCAATCAAATCTAGATTGACACATTATTACGGGAATCGTGTTTTCGACTAGATCGGATTATATTATCTAATATTGATCATATTTATTGATAAATAGATATTAATAAATGTTTAATCTAATAACCGGTCGTTAATAACAAAACAAATTAATATTTAGTATCATAAATGTGGCTGTCAATTAAAAACGCTGATGACCTTTTTTTTGAGAGGTCATAATCAAATGGGTGCAACAATTTTTGTACACATTAAGTAATTTAATTCCATTGCTACTATACTATCTCACGAAAACTGTACTTTTCATTTATCATTTTAACCTTGACGCAGCACGATCAACACTGTTGCTCGTCTCACGTGCAAAAATAAAATCACTCGACCACTGCGTATCTGCATTAGTATCTAATCATTTTGTCCAAGCTCTGTGCACAAATACTCGACCAAATACATGACTCTTACATATCCTATATCTCTCCTACTTGAATCCCTCGATGACGAACGAACGTCCAGTACTATTTCGTCTTTCCGAGAACATGGAACTTTTGTCTTTTCTCTACTATTTTGTGGTCTTCTTTGTGCCACTGTTTGGTCTCATCTATTTGTACTTCGCTCGCGTCCAGAGTTATTGGCAAAACAAAAACGTCCCATGCGCAAATGATTTCTGGCCCATCGTGGGCCATGCACCCGTCATTTCTCATTTGCGCAATATCGGTTACCTTTGCACAAAAATTTATCGCGAATATCCGCAAAGCAGTATGATTGGTTTTTACAGTTATCGTAATGCTGGCTTGGTAGTTCGCGACTTGGACCTCGTGAAGAGTGTTTTGATCACCAACTTTGGCAACTTTGCGGAAAATGACATAATCGTTCGCGAGAATGAGGTTCCACTTTTGGCCAAAAATCCATTCTTCACAACCGGAAATGCCTGGAAAACCGGAAGAACCCGACTGACAACATCGCTAACCGGAAATAAGCTGAAGACACACGCGTTGCATGTAAAAGAGATGACGAAGAAGTTTAAAAACTATGTGGATATGAAGATCAAAGAAGGCGGAACTTTTGAAACGGATGCCAAGGAATTATTTTCGCGCGTTACTGCAGAGGTCGCTGCGTCGGTTGGATTTGGTATTGAAGGCTTCTGTTTCGACGAATCCAAAGACAAAGAAAATTTTCTTGCTTGTGGCCGGATGTTCTTTAGCGAGGAACTCATAGTACAGTTGAAGATGATGCTAGTGATGCTGTTTCCTTGGCTCTTTGGCATGTTTCACATACAATTTATCCCGCAGAAATTTGAGGATTACTTTAAGCGTTTGGTACAAATAGCTGTGGATAAACGGAACAAAGCGGAACCACAGATGCGCCATTTCGTAGACACAGTTTTGGAGTTGGAGGAAAAGGAAGGTAATCCGGAAACTCGAGACAGAGACGTGGCTTCGCACATGTTTTCCTTTTTTTTGGACACCTTTGAGACCACTTCAGTGGTAATGTCGTTTGTCTCTTATCACCTTTGTATTTACAAGGATATCCAGGAGAAGGTACGCCAAGAAGTGATGCAGTTGGTGAAAAAACATGGCGAAGTGAATTACGATCTTGCTGCTGAGATGGAGTATTTCGAGCAAGTTGTAAACGAATCGCTAAGAATGTTTCCGGTGATACCGGCGCAGATTAAAAAATGTACCCAGGAAATTGAGTTCGAAGGCTCGGATGGGTTAAAATGTAAGATTGATCCCGGCGTGAGGATTTATATCCCCGTAGAGGGGATTCATAAAAATCCGGAAATCTGGGACGAACCGGAAGTCTTTCGACCCGAAAGATTTAGTAAGGAAAACATGACGGAGAAAAATCGGGTGGCGCATCTGCCGTTTGGCGAAGGTCCGAGGATGTGTCCCGGACGCAAATTAGCCTTGTTAGTTAACAAGATGACTTTTGCGACGCTATTGATGAATTATGAACTAGAATTGTCGAAGAAAACCAAGTTGCCGATTGAATTGGATTCCATGCAGCTGTTGCCGTACGTTAAGGGAGGCTTGTTTATTAATATTAAGAAACTATGAAACAAAACTGGCGGCTATGAATTTTGATTATGATATGAGGAATGAAAATGATGAAATCAGCAATCTTTGATGAAATTCTTATTTTCAGCATATTTTTCTCAAATTTAAATTGCTGTCTTGTAATTGAAAGAAGTGAAGTATAGGTCAATATATATAGGTCAGCGAAACGTGCAGTTCAATTTCCAGGCAAACGTGTGCTGATATATAATATTGTGCAAAATAACTTATGACGGTAAGTTACGGTATTGCGCAGCGTTTGCAATTTGTTTACAAACTGACATTTATGTTATACAATTAGTATATTTTGTACCAAGGAAGATAAAATGATAAATTCGGAAAAAGAATCTCCGTTTATTTCCCATGGTGCAAACGATACTTTTTGTTACAAGGAAGCCGAAAATGCAGTTTTTAAAAAACGCAATTGTTGTAAAAACTGCATTTTCGGCACCGCGTGATAATAGTTATTTTCATATGTAGGGCGCAAAACACGCGATTAACCTCGTTGAAATTGCATTTGCGCCCATCATGCGAACATAATTTTTTGTTACGAATGCAAAAAAAGTGGTCACTTTTCAATATATCTTTCACGAGCGCAAGGTTCATTTTTGCGCCTGCTTATTCTTTGCGCGCAGTTGTTCGCCCCAGGGCGATAAAAGTCACTTTGCGCCCTCGAAAGATGTATGAAAATGGCCACTTTTTATGCATGAGTGACAAAAAAGAATTTACGTTTATTTCTCATGGTGCAAACCATATTTTACATTATAAGAATGTAGTTTACGAAAAACTTACCTGTGCCGAAAATTGCATTTACGGCACCGCGTGACAGAAAAAAAATTACTGACTTTGTCATAAGTTATACATTGTTTACTAGAACATTATGTGAAATTGATGACAACAGAGTTGGTTATATAGTGGTTTACATAAACAGTTTCTCTAATTATAAGTGACAAATCACGTAATATATGCAGAAAAAATTATGTAAATATATGTAGAAAATATTACATTATGTATATTAATTATCGACAGATAAAGAAGAAGTCAAATTTATACAAACTTAGTACGTTACTTATTTATAATTTCATACCTGCGATCAAAATATGAAAACACTTTATTGTTTTAAGGCGGAAGAAAACACTTTTCTGACCTCGGGCGCAAAATGTTGACGCAGTTGATGTATGAGTTCGTGGTCTATATGGTAATAGTATATTTCATTTCAAGGGAAACAAAAACAGAAGTTCGTTTCCTCGTGCGAAGTTTACAATCCGAGCCGAAGGCGAGGTTTGTAATCGCACGCGGAAGGGCCATTTTGTTATCTGAATCAGAGAAGTGAGAATCTTTTGAGTGATATTTTCGTAAAAATTTTTGTAAAAAAAAAATTTTTTTTTTTTTTAATTTCGACCGATCAACATGTGTAATTGTAACATTGATAAACTAACAGTTGTAAAAACTCCGTAAAATTGTAAATAGTCAAAGCTTGACTTCGTCTGAACAAGTGAACAAATTTGAATTAATGATATTTCGTTGTAAATACAAGTATTATATCAAATATTGTTGTACACATTTTTTTAATTTCAACTGAAAAATGAAAACAAAATTTACGTTAATAAATACTTATTTGATTAATATTCGATCAAATGCGGAATTGACTTTGAAACTTGATTATGACATTAATCGGAAATATGAAATAATAAATCTTACGTAATTTATGATAAGGATGTTTTAAAGTAGAACTGCGATGAATATCAAAAAGCAATGATGTGTCATACAAACGCAAAACCGATGCGTGTCACATCGCACAATTAATAATGCATTGTATTTTCTAACTTGTGCTGAGTTGATGTGCAATTTTTGTCATGATTATAACATGAATACAATATTTTATTTATAAAACTTAGCAATTTTCTTTTTTATTTCATTTTCATTTCTATTTCATTTACAAAATAGCGTTTAAAAACGATGATAATAAATAAATAAAAACTTTAAATATTTCTTGCGTGTTTTCGAATAGATTTATTTTTTTTATTTACGATATTTAAATGCGCAAAACGTCGTCTTAAAAATGCGCAATTCAAAGACTATTTCCATCACAAAAACGTGTAAAAATTACAAATTTGTAAAAAAAACAAGTAAAAATGAAATAATTTCGCAATAAAAAACCGAGATACGTTCTTTTGATTAGTTTTATTTTAACAAAAAAATATTCGCAAAGTCTCGTTCTAAAAATAGAAATAGTGCTCTATTTTTATACATTTTTCCAACGCGCGCATGAAAAGTGGCATATTTCTCAACTGTTTTCGGTGGGAAATATACTATTTCCTGTGGGCTTCGTGAAGAATATATTATTATTTTTTAAATTTTATTTAAATTTTTTAAATTTTAATTAAATTTTTTTAATTTTATTTTTGAATTTCGGAATTTGTTAATTGTTACATATTTTAATTATTTTAATTTAAAATTTGTTTTCTTTTTTAATTTTAATTTTTTTTTAATTTCATTTGAATGAAATTAAGTTTATTCAGAAATTTTTTCCAGATATGTGAAAATTTTTTTATTGCCAAATCATACCAAAAACATTAAGATCCGCTTTATAGAAAACCGTGACACTTGCTTGAAGGAGGAATCCAATTGATGCCTGCAAAATCGCGGGCGAAAAGTATATAAAGTTATATAAAGAAGATACTTTTCGTAAGTAGCCGAAATCTGATACTTTTATATTACTAAATTAAAATACAAATAATTGCATATTTTTTTTAATTCTGCATCAATAAATAGTTAATAATAAAATAAATTAATAAATAAAAGAAACAAAAAATTTAAATCTGACTTATACTTGGACTAATTTTGACACCAAAATTTAATGTAACGTTTCTGTCAATTTATATGACTCTCTTCAGACCAAAAAATTATAATCTCCGGAGCTAAAATATCTCTCTCGCAAAGAGAGTTGTCTGTCAGATGTTTTATGCAGCTCCATCGATAGTCAAATGCCAATTTATAAAATAAATTAATATTTAATATCACAAATATGGCTGTCAATCAAAAACACTAATGACTTTTTTTGAGAGGTCATCATCAAATGGATGTAACAATTTTGTATAAATTAAATAATTTAATTCCATTGTCACTACTATCTCACGAAAAGTATACTTTTCATTTATCATTTTAACCTTGACGCAGCACGATCAACATTGTTGCTCGTTTCACGTGCAAAAATAAAATCACTCGACCACTGCGTATCTACACTAGTATCTAATCATTTTGTCCAAGCTCTGTGCACAAATACTCGACCAAATACATGACTACTATATACGTATCCTTAATCTCTCGTACTTGAGAATCCCTCGATGATGAGCAAACATCCAGTACTGTCTCGTCTTTCTGAGAACATGGAACTTTCGTCTTTTCTCTACTATTTTGTGGCCTTCTTTGCGCCACTGTTTGGTCTCATCTATTTGTATTTCGCTCGCGACCAAAGTTATTGGCAAAACAAAAACATCCCATGTGCAAATGATTTTTGGCCCATAGTGGGCCACGCACCCATCATTCCTCATAAACGTAATCTCGGTTACCTTTGCACGAAAATTTATCGCAAATATCCGCGAAGCAGTATGATTGGTTTTTACCATTATCGCAATGCTGGCTTGGTAATTCGCGACTTGGATCTCGTGAAGAGTGTTTTGATCACCAACTTTGGCAATTTTGCGGAAAACGACATAATCGTTCGCGACAATGAGGTTCCACTTTTGGCAAAAAATCCATTCTTCACAACCGGAAATGCCTGGAAAACTGGAAGAACCCGGCTGACGACATCGCTAACCGGAAATAAGCTGAAGGTACACGCATTGCATGTGAAAGAGATGACGAAGAAGTTTAAAAATTATGTGGATACGAAGATCAAAGATGGCGGAACTTTTGAAACGGATGCCAAGGTATTATTTTCGCGCGTCACTGCAGAGATCGCTGCGTCGGTTGGATTTGGCATTGAAGGCTTCTGTTTCGACGAATCCAAAGACAAAGAAAACTTTCTTGCTTGTGGCCGGATGTTCTTTAGCGAGGATCTCGTCGTACAGTTGAAGATGATACTGGTGTTGTTATTTCCTTGGCTCTTTGGCATGTTTAAAATTCAATTTATCCCGCAGAAATTTGAGGATTACTTTAAGCGTTTGGTACAAATAGCTGTGGATAAACGGAACAAATCGGAACCACAGATGCGCCATTTCGTAGACACAGTTTTGGAGTTAGAGGAAAAGGAAGGTAATCCGGAAACTCGAGACAGAGACGTGACTTCGCACATGTTTTCCTTTTTTTTGGACACCTTTGAGACCACTTCAATGGTAATGACATTTGTCTCTTATCACCTTTGCATTCACAAGGATATCCAGGAGAAAGTACGCCAAGAAGTGATGCAGTTGGTAAAAAAACATGGCGAAGTGAATTACGATCTGGCTGTTGAGATGGATTATTTCGAGCAAGTTTTAAAAGAATCGCTGAGATTGTTTCCGTTGACTCCGGCGCAGATTAAAAAATGTACCCAGGAAATTGAGTTCGAAGGCTCGGATGGGTTAAAGTGTAAGATTGATCCCGGCGTGAGGATTTATATCCCCGTGGAGGGGATTCATAAAAATCCAGAAATCTGGGACGAACCGGAAGTCTTTCGACCCGAAAGATTTAGTAAGGAAAACATGACGGAGAGAAATCGGCTGGCGCATCTGTCATTTGGCGAAGGTCCGAGGATGTGTCCCGGACGCAAATTCGGCACGTTGGTTAACAAGATGACTTTTGCGACGCTATTAATGAATTATGAACTTGAGTTGTCGAATAAAACCAAATTGCCAATTGAATTGGATTCCTTGCAGCTGGTGCCGTACGTTAAGGGAGGTTTGTTTATTAATATTAAGAAAATATGAAACAAACATGGCGGCTGTGAATTTTGATTATGGCATCAGAATTTTATTTTGCAAATTACATGAAGAAGATTAATGAATATGAGGAATGAAAATGATACAGCAATTCTTGATGAAATTCTTGCCTTCATCATCTTTTTCGAACATTCAAATTGTTTTCTTGTATTTCAAAGAAGTAAGTGAAATGTAGGATAGTGTACTCAAATAGCAAAACGTGCAGTTCAATTTCCAGCCAAACGTGTGCTGACATATAATATTGTGCAAAATGACTTATGACGGTAGGTTATGATATTGTGCAGCGTTTGCAATTTGTTTACAAACTGAAATTTATGTTAAACAATTAAAAAATTACTGCCTTTGTCAAAAGTTATACATTATTTCCTACATTGAAAACTGCAGGCAACTTCGGCAAGCAACCAGCGCGTTTGTGACAGATGCGCCATGAAAAATTTCTTTCGGAACAACTATACCAAGCGGCCAGGAAATTGAGAAGCTTTTCTGACGCGCTTGTCAAAAGCGCACTGGACAATTATTTATTAATTCGCATGTGTTAGAGGCGCTCAAAACTACTCTAACAATTGTCCAAGGCGCTCAGAACAAATTTCCACGGACAATCGTCTCATTTTTGTACGCCTTTAAAAATTGCGCCTGAACGCGCCTTACAGATTTTCTTGGACGCTTCTCATAAACGTTCTAAGACAAACGTGCACTTTTTTTCAAACTAAAATTACTGGCAAAACGTAATTACTTAATTATTTAATTAATTAAATAAATAATATCATTTCAATCAATTTATGTTGATGAATGTTGATTATTAATATTGATTTTTTTTCAATGTCTGTAAATAAAATAAATTTATTAAATTTCATTATTCTAATTCTTTTTATTCAAAATATATATTACATTATTTAAAATAATATTATTATATATTTTAATAAATTAATATATATAATAATTATAGAATAGTATATTCCTCAACTAGGGAGAAAAGTTGCCGATTCTAGACGAGTGTGAGCTTTGATGCACGAGCCGAAGGCGAGTGTGTAAAACGTATTTTTACAATGATATTAGAATATTGCGGGAATATATATGTATGCGCCATTTTGCTATCGGAATCGGGAAATGGGAATTTTTTGAGTGATATTTTCAGAAAAACTTTTGTAAAAAAAATTACTTTTTGTAAAAAAAAATAATTTTGCAATAAAAAACCGAGGTGCGTTCTTTTGACTAGTTTTATTATAACAAAAAAAACTCACAAAGTCTCGTTATAAAAATAGAAATCACACTCTATTTTTATACATTTTGTGTACACTTTCAACTATTCTTTTCATTTAACTTAATAACATCTCAATATTTTTAGCAATCATTTTTTTGGTCTTAAATATAGATATAATCAATTATATTCATAATTATAATGCAAAGAATATTTTCTTTTTTTTAACATATTTTATGATACGTTAATACGATATTTTCGATATCACAATTTTTTCCTGTGCGCTTCGTGAAGAATATACAAAAATACGTCTTTTCAAGTTTAATTCGATTCTTCCGCTCACTTTAAACGTCGTAGAAAACAGAAGCGAGTGGGTATCTTATCACAAATGCAAGAACCGTACAAAGAATCTGAAACAGAATATCGTTTGATTATTTATTTAACTCTATCTAAAAAAAAGAGTAAAAATGAAAAAAAGATTACTTGTATGAATAATAAAATAGTCGTCAACTTTGGTTCTTTCATAGGTCCAGTGTGAATGAGTATAAAGTTAATCAGCGTTAAATTATTGCAAGTTATGATCCCTCGACTGTCTTCGTACATATGAACCAATCGTAGAGTCTTGAAAATTTGCATTATTAACGATCCTGAAATATACAAACTTAATTTTAATAAAAGTGAATTTATTAAAAGAAAACTTTTTATTTTTTAAATTTTATTTAATTTTTTTAAATTTTAATTAAATTTTTAAAATTTTAATAAAATTTGTTAAATTTTATTTTTGAATTTCGGAATGTGTTAATTGTTACATATTTTAATTACTTTAATTTTAAATTTGTTTAGTTTTTTAATTTTTAATTTTCTTTTTAATTTCAATTGAATGAAATTAAGTTTATTCAACCTATTATTTTTTTTCAGATTTTTGAAAATTTATTTTTATTGCCAAATCTTACCAAAAACATTAAGATCCGATTTATGGAAAACCGTGACACTCGGTTGCAATTTGTTGGACGTCTCTTCATATCTATAATGCAATAATCAAATTTTATATTTAATAATTTATTATACATTTAAATATGAATTTAATTTATGTAATTTGGCAAATTTTTTAAAATGTACAAAAATAAGTGTCTAAATTAAAACTTGTATGAATACGAAACGAATGGTGTACTTAGGTAATCGATGTCTAGGACACGGCACTAAGTGGAAGAGTTGTGGTGTGCTGTACAGGAAGTTGATGATTTGCGGTATCAGAAATAAGAGAATCGTTTTGCTAAAGTGTCCGAGAATACCCACAACGGCGAACGTCATTCCAGACAAATAGCAGAATGTGTCTCCAACGAAAACTTGCGATGGATACCTGCAATAAACAATTATTTTTTATTCTTGTTTGTTAAGTTATAAAATAATTATATATATGTATATGTATATGTATATGTATATGTATATGTATATGTATATGTATATGTATATGTATATGTATATGTATATGTATATGTATATGTATATGTATATGTATATGTATATGTATATGT